>CAUYRT010011584.1:0-12568 GCA_963574885.1 Lepilemur ruficaudatus
GAGTCTCACTCTGTCGCCCGGGCTAGAGTACCATGGCATCAGCCTAGCTCACAGCAACTTCAAACTCCTGGGCTCAAGTGATCCTTCTGCCTCAGCCTCCCAAGTAGCTGGAACTACAGGCATGCGCCACCATGCCTGGCTAATTTTTTCTACATATTTTTAATTGTTCCACTAATTTCTTTCTATTTTTAGTAGAGACAGGGTCTCGCTCTTGCTCAGGCTGGTTTCGAACTCCTGACCTTGAGCGATCCTCCCACCTCAGCCTCCCAGAATGCTGGGATTACAGGCGTGAACCACCGCGCCCGGCCCCTGTTTTGTATTCTATGTATTAAAAACCATGATTCTGAGGAGAGATCCATGGGGTTCACCAGACTGCCTGAGGGGCTGCGGCACCAACAAAATTAGAAATCCCTGGGCGAGAAGGAAGTGAGACTGGAGAGGGGCCGTGAAAATGACTGCCACCGGGTCCCCAGGTCCTGGCTGAGGTCGGAAACCACAGAGGTGCGGCAGCAGCGAGCCGCGGGGGGCTGGGTCTGGGGAGAGTGAGATGTGAGCTGGGCAGCTTTGAAGAGGCCCTTCCTTTCCTAGAATCATGCCGTGGCAGAAGTGTCTAGAAAACGGTTTCTGTGAGTTCTTGTTTCTTTTCTGAGATGGTGACCTCTCCCCTGAGGGTCAGATCTGTAGTGCGTTCTCAACGTTGGACGTTTGAAAACGTTGTCGGTTCCAGAAGCTTCTTGGCCTCCACGTGAAATTCCCCATGCGAACTCCAGGGCATGGAGGAGGCAGGCTCGGCCTTCCTGCCTCTTCTCACCTCCCTGCCCAGGAGCCGCCTGACTTCTTCTGGATGCTTCTGCCTACACAAAGCCATGTGAAAATCAGTGCTTTGGGTTAAAAATCCTTTTTAGAAAGTAGATGTACAAGAGAAATGTGGCTAATTTGGGGGAGCTTTCTGAGGGGAAAAAAATGTTTTTATCTCCTGAAATATATCTTCAAAATAATGTCAAATTTTGCTAACACAGAGAATCATTAAAAAAAAAAAAAAAAAACTCACATATAGGAACCTGAAACGTTCAAAGCTTGATTTCTAAGTCTGCTTATGTACCTTTCCCCGTGGTATCAGTGCATCAAAAAAAGTATGCTATAGCAGGTCATGTTCAGATGATTGCTTTCCTTGCTAACCTGTCGTAGTAGGGGATATCTCACGCTGGGATTAGAGTTGGCATTTCCCGAAAGTTCAGAATCACACCTATTTACTTCAAGCACATATCTTCCAGGCTATCATTAGTTAAAAGCTTCGTATAATACAAACAGTACAAGAACCATCTCCAAAAACAGCAGAGTTAGCCACTGAGCTCCACAGAGAGAATGGCCAACAGGTATGTGTTGTGATTGAGTCATTATGAGAATATAACTGTTTTATTGAGGATAACAAATTACCTTACTCTATAAAATCTTCTGGATGATCAAAACTCAAGGTAAATAGGCCCAAGGAGGAAGAATGTCACCAGGCAGTGTGATGGGTCAGAAAAGTAGCAGGCCACTTAGCATTAGAGAAAATATATGGAAATGAATCCAAACTGCATGACCCAGGGAATCATCATACACATTTCTGAGAAGTCACTGAACACCACTTCCACTTCCCCTCCTCCCTGCTGTCACTCCCTATCTCATTGCCTGATTTGATATTAGTCGTTATTTTTATCAGTATGTAAACTTACCTACTTATTTATCTATTGTCTTCCTCCTACCCCAGTAGGAAGAATCTTCTTTAGGTCCCAGACTTGGTCATTCCTGTTCACTGCTGTTGTTCTTAGCATCTAGAACAATGTATGTCCTCACATAGTAGATGCTCATTAAATATCTGTGGACTGACGTATTGGTTGTCCAACCAAGTTACCATCGTCATCCATAAGGCGAGTGGTATGTTGGGTGCCATCAAGTAAGGCATTAGACATAGATATAAAACATTCTCCTCTCGTTATACAGAATCATTCGGCCCTGAATCTATGGTCATTGGCATAGTACCTCACAAAAACTTCATGGAGATGGCTGGGTCCAGGGGGACAATTAAAATCATCAAGAGAAGGAGTATTGGCAAGGGAAGAAGTCAGTTGAGGAGCTGCTATATGAAAGCAAAGAAAGATCGTAATGATTTTTCAGTCTAAAAAGATGGAGAATAGGAAGAAACACAATCATGATCTTTAAATTATGGAAAGTATGGTCAGGATAAATGCAGGCATCTTTCCTGGCCAGCTAGAACTGGAAAAGGGGAAGGAGGTACCTTTACGGTACGTCCTTAACGTGCACGCACAGGAAAGCATGGCAGAAGCTAAACGTTCATCTGCATTTGTGAATTAAACTATTATCTAAAGTCGTTAATTATTTAAAGTCTTGATTATTATTGCACAAAGCAATTTGGGGATATTTCCCAAAGAATGACGGCCTCACAGAGTGCAAAGGTTACTAGACTTCGGGTCTGCTTTTCTCTCTGCCCTGACCTCGCAAGTGTCACCTACCCACCCTAACTTCAGCTTCCTCTTCTATAAAAGAGGACTTGCAGCGAGAGGCCACTTAGGTCCCTTCTGAAACAGGTCGATGTGTCATCGTGCATTCCGCGGTGCCAGTCTCAAAGGCAGACCGCAGGGACAAATGAACCCAGGGTGGAAATCTCCACGTTCAATTCCATGGAGATCCCGACTCCAGGCTCTTTCCTATGGCTCGTGGGGGATTTTCTGTCAGTTTCTTGCCATTTGAAATCTTACTGGCTGTATTATGGTTAATATTTTTGAAAATTCACCCTTAAAAATTCCCGTTTTACAGTGAAATATAACCAGTGAACATCGTTCTGCTTTAAAAGGCAAAAGGAGTACCTAGAAAATACTGATTGGTCTCTTTGCCAGAAACCATGTTAAATAGATGATATTTTTCCAAAGATGAGTAAGTTGTCTGCTTCCCTCTTGTATCCCATGTTTCTATAGTGAACTATTTTATGTGAGAGCAACAGTTTACAGGATGAGTAATGATTATAGCTATTTATTAGTTATGATAGAACTGATGTAGAAATTTCATAAATCTGCCCCAAAAATCTTTGCTAAGGAAATTGTTAAAGTTTCTCCACTTGGGTCATCGCCTTCTAAGTGGAAGCATATTTTTCTCAAAATTGGCCCACTTTATTCTTTTTTCTTCCTGAGAAGTCTGGACCTGCTCAGTTTTTAAATGATTAGTGAAGTGTGCTCTGTTAGCCTGCTTTCCCCTGCTTCATCTTTCGACTGCAATTAGGTGATCTTGAGATAACCAGTGAATAGTGGCCTTCTACTTAGCCCTGTGATGACTGCAACAACCGCAGGATCGGAAATAAGTGTAGATCTGTCTGAACTTAAACAATGATAAAAACTGACATTGGGCCGGACGCGGTGGCTCATACTTATAATCCTAGCACTCTGGGAGGCCGAGGCGGGAGGATTGCTCAAGGTCAGGAGTTCGAAACCAGCCTGAGCAAGAGCGAGACCCCCGTCTCTACTAAAAAAAAAAAATAGAAAGAAATTAATTGGACAACTAAAAATATATAGAAAAAATTAGCCGGGCATGGTGGCACATGCCTGAAGTCCCAGGTACTCGGGAGGCTGAGGCAGGAGGATTGCTTAAGCCAGGAGTCTGAGGTTGCTGTGAGCTAGGCTGATGCCACAGCACTCTACCCAGGGCAACAGAGTGAGACTCTGTGTCAAAAAAAAAAAAAAAAAAAACTGACATTGAAGAATCAGAAATAGGACAGCTGTTAAGTATTGGGCTTCTGATTGTAAAAAGAATACCACATTGACTGTGTATTTAATTAAAAAAAAAAAAAGACCTTCTTTCTTCCTCCAGCCCAAAAGATATGGTAGAAAAATCATAGAAGAGAAAGAAAAGGAAACAGAGACAAGTAAGGGCACATCATAGGCCACAGAGGTGGGGACAGAACTCAGAAGGGACTCCAGGGCTGGCAAGAAGCAGAGACAGTGAGAGACAGAATAAAAGCAGAGCAGCCCGGTGAGATAGTGAGGGGGAGTAGCCTGAGCAGCACCCAGACCCGGGCAACCAAAAGACTCAGAGGGTGTCACTGTATTTTAGTCAAGTAGAGGTTGCAGAATTTTAGCCCTCCGTAGCCCATCAGAGGCTGCACACCCCTCTTTCATTGTGTTTCTGGGGTCTACCCCATTTTTATTATCGTGGTGACCTCTAAGGAACAGGCCTCCATGACCTCATGTCTTCACTGGCTTTGCCTCTCACTTTGAGCCTGCAGCGTGGCCTGCACACGAGTGACATACGATTCTTCCTAAAATGCCACCTTGTACACGTTATCCCCCCGTCCAGAAACAGTCAGCGGCCCTCCTGTCTGTAAGTTAAATTCCTTAAGTTCCAGTTGTATTTCAGGTGCTCCACGGTATGAGAAATCACACCCATTTCTCAAGGTTCCTTGTACAGACATACCTCGTTTTATTGCATTTTGCAGATACCACATTTTTTTTTTTTTTACAAATGAAAGGTTTGTGGCAACTCTGCATGGAGCCAGTCTATTGGTGTCATTTCTCCAAGAGCATGGGCTCACTTCATCGTCTCTGTGTCCTATTTTGGCAATTTTCTCAATATTTCAGACTTTTCATTATTATTGTATCTGTTACGGCGGTCTGCGATCGGCGATGTTACTATTGCATTGTTTGGGGCACCGTGAACCGCGCCCGCATAAGAGGATGAACGTAATCAGTAGGTGGGTGTGTTCTGACTACTCCACCAACTGGCTGTTCCCGCCTCTCTCTCCGTCTCCTCAGGCCTCCCTGTGACCTAACACCCAACAATACTGAAATTAGCCCAGTAATAACCCGACAGTGGCCTCTAACCATCCAAGTGAAAAGAAGAGTCACGTCTCTCACTTTAACTCAAAAGCTAGAAATGATTCCGCCAGTGAGGAAGGCATGTCCAAAGCTGAGACAGGCTGAAATCTAGGCCTCTTGAAGCAAACAGTTACCCAAGAATGCCAAGAAAAACGTCTTGAAGGAAATTAAAGGTGCTACTCCAGCGAACACACACATGATAAGAAAGTGAAACAGCCTGATCTGGATAGAAGGTGAAACCAGCCACCACCTTCCCTTAAGCCAAGCCTAATCCAGAGCAAGGACCTAACGCTCTTCAGTTTGATGAAGGCTGAGAGAGGCAAAGAAGCCGCAGAAGAAAAGCTGGAAGCTCACAGAGGTTGGTTCACGAGGTTATGAGGAAAGAAGCTGTCTCCATAACGGAAAAGAGCAAGGTGAGGCAGCAAGGCCTGATGGAGAAGCTGCAGCAAGTTATCAAGAGGGTCCAGCTAAAATAATTGGTGAAGGTAGCTACCACTAAACAACAGATTTTCAGTGTCAGTGAAGCAACCTTCTATTGGAAGAAGGTGCCGTCCAAGACTTCCATAACTAGAGAAGAGAAGTCAATGCCTGGCTTCAAAGCTTCCAAATACAGGCTGACTGTATTGTTAGAGGCTAATGCAGAGGGGGACTTGAGTTGAAGCCAGTGATCATGCACCCTTCCAAAAATCCTGGGGCCCTTAAGAATCATGCCTAATCTACCCTGCCTGTGGTCTATAAATGGAACAACAAAACCTAGATGGCAGCACATCTGTTTATAACACGATTTAATGAATATTTTAGACCCACCGTTGAGACCTACTACTCAGAAAAAAAGGTTCCTTTCCCAATATGACTGCTCACTGACAATGCACTTGTCCCCCAAGAGCTCTGATGGAAACGTACAAAGAGATTAATGTTGTTTTCACGCCTGCTAAGACACATGCATTCTGTAGCCCATGGGCCAAGGAGTAATTTGTACTCGAAAGTCTTATTATTTAAGAAGCACATCTTACAGGGCTGTTGCTGCCAGGGATAGTGATTCCTCTGGTGGATCTGGGCAAAGTAAGTTGAAAACCTTCTGACAAGGATTCACCATTCCAGGTGTCATTAGGAACATGCATGATTTATGGGAGGAGGTCAAAATATCTGCATTAACAGGAGTTTGGAAGAAGTTGATTCCGACCCTCATGTTTGACTTTAAGGGGTTCAGGACTTCGGTGGAGGACGTAACTGCAGACGTGATGGAAATAGAAAGAGAATGAGAAGTGGAGCCTGAAGATGGGACTCAGTTGCTGCAATCTCATGATCAAACTTTAATGATGAGGTGTCGCTTCTTATGGATGAGCAAAGAAAGTGGTTTCTTGAGATGGAATCTACTCCTGGGGAAGATCTATGAGCATTGTGGAAACGACAACCAAGGCTTTAGAATATTGCATGAACTTAGCTGATAAAGCCGCAGCAGGATTTGAGAGGACTGACTCCAGTGTTGAAAGACGTTCTACTGTGGGTCAAACGCTATCAAGCAGCATTGCATGCTATGGAGAAATCTTTCATGGACGGAAGAGTTCAGGATGGATGCCGGTGAGCGTTGTAGAGGGGAAGGGCATGCCTCTAAGCCTCGCTTGGGTGAGGCAAAGACATAAAATGTAACCAATACATTTGTACCCTCGTAATATCCTGAAATAAAAACATTAAATTAAAAAAAATAAAGGAAGAGTTCATTGGTGCAGCAAACTTCACTGTTGTCTTATTTTAAGAAACTGCTACAACTATCCCAATCAGCCATGAACATCAGGGCAAGGCCAGCAAAAAAATTATGACTTGCTGAAGGTGATCGTTACAGTTTTTTAGCAATAAAGTATTTTTAAATTAAGATATGCACCTTGTGTTTTAGACATAATGCTATTGCACACTTAATAGACTGCAGTTTAAAATAACCATAACTTTTAGATATACTGGGAAACCAAAAAAATGCATGTGACTCACCTTATTGCGATGTTCTAGAGCCGAAGCTGCAGAACAGCTCTGAGGGGTGCCTGTGCTACACTCTCACTTTGCCAAACTGACCTACTGCTTTTCTCGTAAGCAGTCCATACACATCTTTCCTTCATTATTGTGTTCCCGCCACATCTCCTTTCCAGAACATCCTGCCTTTCCCTCTTCTCGTACAAAAGTGAATCTGAGAAGCCTTTTCTGAATTTCCCAGCCCGCAGGGACCTCCCAGAAGCCCTTCCCTGAACTCCTAGAACACCGGTCTCCACCGTGAATTTGACACGCATAGTGTCACCACGCTGTCCTGCTACCAAGCCTTCCCCCCGCTGCCTTAGATGGTGTTGAAGGGCCCTTGATAGCAAAGACATCATGTCATGCTTCTGTTACTCAGCCCACCGTGAGTGCATAATAAATGTGAGCCGACTAGGAACATGTAGTTGTTTGGCATGGCCAAGGAAAAGGGTTCAGTAATTTTTTTTTTATTCTGTGTCCTCAGTATCTTAATTTTTGATGGGCAATCTAATCTCACTAATTTTAACACCATCTGGGACTTGAGAAACTGTTGCAAAGTGGAATTGGGTGGGTGCTGCTCTGTGGTCTCGCTGAGGCTGGTTTTGGTCTCCGTCCCCATTGGAATAAATATAATGCTTCTTGAAATTGGGCATCTCTTCCTCCTTGAGTGCTTTCTGTTTCCCTTTAAGATGCTTAAAAATACCATCAGCATCAATCGTCGTATCTGTGGCTGGCGGTGGAACCGAATCAATCTTTTCTCCCTCTGGTTTCTCTTCCTTTAAATACAGACAAAGAGGAAGTGCAGAGGAAGCGGCAGAAGCTCATGCCCAATTTCTCGGATAGCTTCGGTGGTGGGAGCGGCGCCGGGGCCGGAGGCGGAGGCATGTTTGGCAGTGGCGGTGGCGGAGGGGCTGCTGGAAGTACAGGTCCAGGTACAAAAAAAATCTCTTCTTTCTCAAGCTTGTTCATACTAGAAACGGTAGCGATTTTTTTTTTCCTAGATTTCTGAGCGTCTCTGTGGGTTGAGTGGCCGTGACCTTTTTTTAGTATATTAAAATTTCTTGACAGATTTAAATTTATGTTTTGAAGAAATGCCTGTTCATTTTACAGTATATAGATAATCCTGAAAACTGTAAGAAGAAAAAAAGTTGCCCAAGGCCACTTATGCAAAGAATACCTCCCTAAACATTTTGGTGTATTTCCCCTTTAGTTTTTTTTTGTTTTTTTTTTTTTTTTGACATAGTTGTTTTGTTCTTTGAAAACATTGAAAAGATTTTATATTATGTATACCACATTGTAGATATATATTATCCCACTCTATCTACTACATTGTAGAAAATTTGAAAATACATAAGATTCTGCCATCAAAGGTTAACCATTTCTAATTTTTTTCATGTATTCATTATAGAAGATATTTATGAATTTCCTCTGAATATGTCGGTGATCATCATTACACATAGTACTTTAATCCATTAATTTGTGTTAGTTTTTTATTATCATTGCACCATGACTATCTGTATAGAGTCATAGTGTTAATATAAGCATTTCTCCACGGTAATATAAACTTTATGTAAGCACTATTTTTAAGCATCATTTTAATGACTCATAATATTTCATCAAGTGAACAAACCATAATGTAGCTTACTTGAATGTTGTTTCCTGTTTTCTTTTTTTCTTTTTTTTTTGGCGACAGAGTCTCACTCTGTTGCCAGGGCTAGAGTGCCGTGGCGTCAGCCTAGCTCACAGCAACCTCAAACTCCTGGGCTCAAGTGATCCTCCTGCCTCAGCCTCCCGAGTAGCTGGGACTACAGGCATGCACCACCATGCCGGGCTAATTTTTTCTTATATTTTTAGTTGGCCAGCTAATTTATTCTTATTTTTAGTAGAGACAGGGTCTCGCTCTTGCTCAGGCTGGTTTCGAACTCCTGACCTTGAGTGATCCTCCCGCCTCAGCCTCCCAGAGTGCTAGGATTACAGGCGTGAGCCACCGCGCCCGGCCTGTTTCCTGTTTTCTGTATAAAATGCTGTACTGAACCATATTACTTTGCTTTTATTCTAGATTATGTTTATAGATTAGATTCTTTGAAGTCAAAATGACTGTGTCAGAGGGCAGGACTTATAATGCCAGCTGCGTCCCCAGGGAGTTTTGGCCGCAGTCTGTGCTTCCACCAAAATGCGTAAGAATGAAACACGGGGGCCCTTCTCCACTGAGGAGTCAGCCTGTTTTCCTGTGATTTGTCCAGTTCAGGTTTTCCCTCCAGGGAGTACGTTAGTGTCTTCCACGTAAGCACGTCTGAGGCTGAGTGGTGACCGCTAACGGTTGGCCTCTTCCCCTCACGTGGGGTGGCGACATTCTCCATCCTAACGCGTCTCCCGGTCCGGGGCACTGTCTAAGTCGCCAACATGTAAACTTCGCTACGGTGGAACTATGACTGTCCCGTGGCCCCCAGGCGTGCCTGACTGACTCCCAGGGAAGCGCCGTGCGTGGGCACAGCACTGTCCTCCCGCAGCGATGCCTGCGCTCACTGAGGGACGCGCACGAGGCTCTCTGAGCCTTTGTGAAACATCTACATGGCGTCTCCTTTGCTGTATTCGCTGTTTCAGGATACGGCTTCCCAAACTACGGATTTCCTACCTACGGTGGAATTGCCTTCCATCCCGGAGCCACTAAATCCAATGCTGGGATGAAGCACGGTAAGTCACGCTTTTCTTAATACTAAGGCAAGACAAAAAAATTAATGCCAAAAAGGGTTTTTTAATCATTACTTATCACAACAACATTTTCATCTGGAAAAAAAACTGATAAATGCAAATAAACCAAGAAGATACTGTTCCAAAAAGATATCATTTCCTGTGGATGGTGCAAACTGTATTTCTGACACTTGTTTATATTTATATATTTACTTTGTAAGTGGCATTGAACAGGGGAAAGAAAAGAGCATTAAAAAGACACAGAGTCCTGACTATTCAAACATTAAAAAATCACCAAACTTACCCATTGTCTGTCTTTTTCCTCCAAGTACGACACTTTTGGAATCATTCTGAATTTTATAAGGCTGGTCTTTTCCTACCCAGTGCATCCCTGAGTAGCAGGGGTCACACCACGTGTTCGGAGTACATATGGCACATCCGTTCTAGTGTTGCCATTAAAGAAATAATACTACAGAGTCTTCCCATGTACTGAATGCCCGTTTTATGCCACGTGCTTTTACGTGTTTTAACTGTAATCTGCGTGACTGCTCTATAAGGAAAACATTAGCATCTCTGTTTTATAAAAAGAAGGCTCTGAGATTCAGAAAGGTCCCTTCACTCAGTAAAGGCACACAGCAGTTAGTGACAGAACCGGAATTTGAAGCGAGTCTCGGTGCTCTCTTAGCACCTATCAGGTAACACTGTTGGACCCGAAAGAGCATGATCGGAAATGGTACAATGGATCGCTCCCACATGAAATCACGCGAATCGAGACATATCTTTACGACTCGCTTTGTTAATTAGCATTAGGAAAAAAAATAACTGCTCTGCTTTCAAGAACTTAAAAAATTCCACATGCCTGCAATTCACAGAAGCGCTTTATTTCACTATTCTCCTTTACAAATAAGCAAATGAGACTCTTAAGGTTTTAGAAGTATATTAAAAGAACATTTTTTCAAAGTGAGAGTTTAAAATAGCTCCAAAACATGTCATTTATGACATTGTGATATGGCCATTTTGAAAATAATTTTAAATTAATTGTTTTTCGTTTTTCCCTTGGCCTCTTACATTTATCTGACCTACGATGAAACAGTGATTTATAACTTAATAGATTTTACTAAGAAAAAGATGATGTTTCCACATTTACCTTAGGAACTTTAGACACTGAATCTAAAAATGACCCCGAAGGTTGCGACAAGAAGGATGACAGAGAGACTGTAAATCTCTCTGGGGAAGTCACTGGAACCACAGAGCAAGATAAGGCATCCAGCAAGCCCAGCAGTGGGAGTGATGAGGGAGTAAAGGCAGCGAAGGCCGGCTTCCAGGGTAAGTGAGCACACGGGTGGCCACTGCATGGGCTGGGCAGGGTCAGTTGTAGCCACAGAGAAGCAACTCCCGAAAGACATGTTTATCGTCTGTTAATCTAAAGATGGCACGTCAGCATCCAGTGCAATATGCTCTCGAAGTCCTGCACGTCTTTTGAAAAGCATGCGTCAGGTCATTGTATTCACGCTGGGGTTTTCATTTTGCCCCTGTTATCTTAGAATATAAAGTACGGGAATTTACATTTCCAGCCGTAATCAGATAGTTTGATAGGATTGAGAGAGACAATCACCTTGTTTTTTCTGGCCCCACAGATAACAGTTTCCGTAAGCTTAACAGTCACCCCTCTCTAGAACCTAGCTGGATTGGCATACCGAAGTGGAACTTTGCTTGAAAATCAGAACTTGTTTTTACCCGGTTACCCTCTTTGAAGAAGTAGGATCAGGAGGAAATGTACTTTTATGTTTGCTTCGACCCAGTACTCTTTAGTGCGTGTGTCGTGATTCTAGGTCTTCCTAGACTATACTTGGAAAACCTCTTTTATAAAAGGAAAGATAGTAAATGTTTCCACCTGGTGGCCATATACGGTTTCTATCACCTATTCTTTTTTTTTTTTTTTTAATACCCCTTTAAAAATGTGCAAACCATGCTTAGCTGGGGAGCCACATAAAAACAGGTTGTGCAAGAGGTTTGGCCTGAAGGTCACAATTTGCCATCCCCTGAAACTAAAAACTCCAGTGGCTCAGAGACATTGCTGTGTCTGTGGACATGTGTTCACTGAGACATCGCCTAGCAAGATAGCTGTTACAGATTCCAGTGAAGGATTATTTCACCAAGAGGTGGCTTGTTTAACATTATGGCAGAATCCAGGATTGCTTTGAGATTGATTGTTCCCCTTAAAGTAACAGACATTTTTGAACTGTTCCCCCCCAACAAGCCACAGGTTCTTTTAGATCAATCTCGAACCGTATTTTTCATTGAGCCAGTGTCCAATTGTGCGTTTTCTAGTGAACATAATCCATAAGCACCGAAAGAAGCATTTTTAACTAAAATGCTGTGTACTGATACATCAGAACACGTGCTGGTGGTCGGGCCCCAAGCATGCCGCACCCACAGAGCAAGCGTGCAAAACCCAGCTACCACTGTGCGCGTTGCCTTGCAGATAACCTCTTTCTGGAGAAGGCCATGCAGCTTGCCAAGAGACACGCCAATGCCCTTTTCGACTACGCAGTGACAGGAGACGTGAAGATGCTGCTGGCCGTCCAGCGCCATCTCACTGCAGCGCAGGATGAGAATGGGGACAGGTAAGTCAGGACTTCCGTGTGACGTGGGTTGTCTCAGCGTAGGAGAGGGAAAAGCATCGTGTAAAGCACACAGGCTAGGGATAAAAAGAATTGTTCAAAGTTATCAGGTCTTATCTGCACCCGAATGTTTAGGGCAGCACAATTCACTATCACAAGGACGTGGGAACAACCCAAATGCCCATCAATTCATGAGTGCATTGTTAAACTTTGGTATATGTTTACAATGGAATATTACTCAATTTTAAGAAACGACAGTGAGCTAGCACCGCTTATATTATCCTGGATTGAGCTTGAGCCCATTATTCGAAGTGAGGTGACACAAGACTGGAAGAATGGGCCCCACATGTACTCACCATCAAATTGGTACTGACTGATTAA
>CAUYRT010011585.1:0-48929 GCA_963574885.1 Lepilemur ruficaudatus
TACAATTTTTTAATGTAGTTAAATCCGTTGAATTTTTTGATGACTTTTTCTATTGGTTCTAATCTTTGGAAATCAACCTCTAGCTCAAAATTTGATATAGGTTAAATTATACTTACTGTTACTTTTACTCTTTCTGTATGATATTTATATATTACTGTTTTAGCATTATTGTGTTGACCAAAATTTTAAAAGTAATGTTAAATAACGATGGTGATGGCAGGCCTCGGGATTTTGTTACTGGCATTAACAGGAATGCCGCTAGCATTTAACAGTTAATTATAGCATTGGCTATTGGTTTGAAACAGATATTCTTTATCATGCTAAGAATACACCCTTCTATTCCTTCTTCGGTGTATCGATTAGGTAGAAATGGTTGTTCAATTTAATCATGTTCCCCTTGCATATTTTGGAAATAATAGAGTTTTACCTCTTTAACTCATTAGCATGAAGTTGTTACTATATTAAGCTTTCCTGATATTGACTATTCTTCCCTCCTGCCCCACTGGGTTACGGAGGATGACTTGTTTAGTATATTATTGAATTCTATTTCCTTACCTAGCATTTTCATTTTTTAATACGGTCTCTTCGCCATGTTTAATATCAGCCTTATTTTGCTTTGTAGAACGAACTGGAGAGCTCTCCATCTTTTGCTAAGCCATGGAATAGCTTAACGTTATCAGTATTATCAAATTCAAAATAATTAACTAGCAAAAACACTTGGGACCAGTGTCTTCTTCGGGTACAGGGGCAGTACTTTGATAAGGACCGCAATTTTTTTTCTCAATTAGCAGCATATACGTTTTCAGAAAAGCGTGAATTTAATTGAGATTTTGAAATTATGCCTATTGCTGTGCATAAATTTTCTATTATTTTAAAATCTCCTCTATATCTACTGCAATATCCTATTTCTTATTCCCATTATTTTTCTCATTTCTCCTTTTTATTTCTCAAATAAATTTGCCAGAGGTTAGTCTACTGTTTGTTTAAAAACAGAATCAGCTCTTGGATATATTTGCTAATTTCACTGTGTTTCTGTTTTCTAATTCATTTATTTCTGCCTTTATCTTTACTATTTTTTTCCTCCTGTTTTCCTTAGGGGCTGTTTTCATTCTTTTTTTTTTCCTAAGCGCTCAGGCTGAATGCTTGGTTTATTCTCTTTTTCTCTCTTGCTTTTTAATAATAAAAGCATTTAAGCCTATGAGAATAGTGCCAGCTGTCTCCCATAGGTTTGGTTACGTGGCGTTCCGGTTTTCAATGCTTTCTAAATATTTGTCACTATATTCTTTATTTCTTCCTTGACCCAACGGCAATTTAAGAGAGTGCTTTACAGTTTTTCAAGTGGTGGGTTTTCGTTTTCGCTTGTTTAAATTTACAATATTTTGGCGAGGTTTGCTGCATGGTGATCAAAGGACTCCCCGACTGGCAGAATTTCTGTTTTGGGTAGCATGTGAGTTCTTGCAGTTGGTTACTGGTAGCTGACAGAAATGTTTGCAAAGCATATGCTCACTTGCAAAGCCCATGTGCTTTTTTTAAAGTTTTTGTTTGCCATAATGTTATGTCAAATGGAAAAGGATATAAAGTTCAACGTGCTTGTAACTGTGTTCAGAATACAATATATTTACATATATGCATGGAAAAAGACTATGAGGAAATACACAGAAGTACTAAATAGTGTTGGGAATTTCCAGTTTGTGAGATGAATAATTTTTACTTTCTTTACACTTTTCTGTTCTTATCAAATTTTTATATAACCACAAGGTTGACTATTTTAATAGTAAGATTTATTTAAACCTTTTATTTGCCCAAGGTTCGGTAACAGAAATGCTCTGCTACTGGAACCATGTTTCAGCAAAGCTCCCCCGGCAAGAGAATTAAGAAATCCACCAAGAAAGATTTGAGGAATAATCTAATTTGGATCCAAAAGAGCACTGACACCTGAAGACTACGGCCCTGTGAGGGACTCCCTGTCACTCTGGCTCTAGAGGTCCCCCCCGGAGGAGGAAACTGATTCCCAGGGCACCAGGAGAACCACTCTCGTTCCTCCATGCCCCCCACTCTCAAATGAGCTCCCCCCTTGCTCTGATGGCTGAGTTTTCCCACACAGGGGAAAGACAGGTATATGAAAAACTGAAATCCAATCACTGCAACTGATCCGTGCGGGCCTTTATTTTCTTTCCTCCTCAACACGATCTCTCAGGCCCACTCAAAAACCTGCATTTTCATCCCAAGGTCAACTGAGAGAGACCAAATGAATTAAGAGGAAAACTGGCCAAACCCCCAGCGTGGGCCCTTGCAAATGGAAAAGGTGACTGATGTCTGTCTCGGATGTTCTACCGGCTTCTGCCACCCACCCCAACACCGGCAGCTCTGGAGAGGAGGTGGCCAAAAACCCCAGGGAGATCCAGAAGCCTGCTCCCCGACTGCCCACCCCGAGACGAAAACAGGCATGGAGGTGGAGGGCGAGGCGGCAGGGATGAGAGAGGATGAGAAGGAGAGGGGGTGTGGCAGGTGTTCCAGAGCGAACTGGCTCCTGGGGGACCCATCAATTCACAAGCACATGACCAGTGAACGCCCAGCCCAGGCGGCATGGCCCTGTAGCCACCTGGCCTCCTTGCCCTGACGTGTACTGCCCTTAATGGGAGTCATCTTGCACCGGGGTCTTCCTCCTGTTTCTCTGCCCTCTGTCCTCACTGAGCTGAACCCTCTGCACCAGCCAGCAGGGAGAAGGGAAAGAATGTGCCCAGGAGGAAGGGGCACAGGTGGGCCAACAGCTGTCTCAACCGGCATCCAATGAGCCCCCGCCCGGTCTGGTGGGGAGTTTGGGTCCATCAGAGTCAAAGGGAGGAAGACACTCCCAGGAAGTCTGGGGAAGAGAATCCTGACCGCAGTGTCCTTTTCTTCAGGGAATATTTTAAAATGGCCAATCAAATACGGCAAGGGCCGAAAGAAGTACAGTGGCGGGCAGAGATGCTGGTGTGCCCAGTGCCTCAGCGGAGCATCCTGTCTCCTGGGCATGCTCCCCACCTGGGCATGGCTTAGGTAAGGGGTGTGGAGGAGGGTCGCATCATGCTGCCAGGGAAAAGAACCACAGACATCCTTTCTCTATAAACCTGGCCATCTGTCCCCCATGGCTTCCCCACCCACCACCTGGGTGTTCCGGGTAGTGACCTTCAAGCATGTTTACACTCAAGCCTGATGCCACCTACAGGCACCAGCTTCCCACCCTCTGCTCCACGAAGTGTCTACACAGTGGGTTGAACCCGGGTTCAGAAAGCAGCCAAGGGCTTGCGGCCATCACTCCTAAGAATGTTCCCTAGAGAAGGAGCAGTGTGTCAGCCAGCAGAATTTGGGCAGGGAGAATGGGAGTGAGCAAGTGTTTCAGCTCTAATTTTTATCTCCAAGTCACCAGGCTCTCCAGGGGCTCATGACCCACCTCTGTATCTCCTGCTTTACCTTTCTGGTGGGTGCTAGGAGTTGGGTGAGAGTGTGTCCATGGATGGAGTGTGATCTTTGGACTCAGTGACATCTGGTTCAAATCCCACTACCACCCCTTGTAGGTGGTGAGGCCTTGGGAAAGCAGCCACCTTTATGACCCTCAATTTCCCTACCTCTAAAATGGGTACAGGAATGCTGCTTCTCACTTGGTCATTGAATTAAAAGAGTCTGGCCCAGTATCCGGCCTATAGCAGGTGCTCAAACAACATCGGCTCTCCTTATCTTCCTCTTGCCAGGACTGGAGGGATCCCAGCCTGAAGATGTCATGTACTCACGCAACATTTCAAAAGAGCTTCCTACAGTCTCAAATGGATTCAGTAACCATAAATATGTATTAAGAACACACCCCAGTGGAAAAATTTTACTTGGGGTTATTTCTCAGTGAGTTTTACAAAACACAATCAAGCATATAAAATGTACTTTTGTAAATTATCTACAAACAGCTGGTGCAAAGCAGAAATTCTAGGTGAAATGAGAAGGAATTCAAGCAAAAGTGCCACATTTATTCCTCAGAAGTGTTTCTCAGCTCTCAGGTCAATGTTTCCAAGAGGATTTCCCCATGTGGATTTACGACGACGACAACACAGGCCCCAAGTCCCCGGGTTATGCCAGAGTGCTCCATCGTGCTGTTTCTTTGCTCAGAACCCCTGGGTGGCCCCCCAGGCCTCTGGGTGAAGTCTAAGCCTTCTGACACCTTCTCAGTAGCCCCTATCTTCTGCCATCCCACCTGTACCAGACCACCTCTGACTCCTCCCGTGTCCTGTGCTGCCTTTACGTGTTTTAGTGCCCCCCACCCCGCTCCCCTCGTCTGCTGAGACTCCGCTAAACTCCACCTCCACCAAGCATCTTCCCCACACACACCCGTGCCCCCAACACATTCTCGCATGTGTATATCCGCTATCTAGCACCTTTTCTGGATTGGGGGCTCGCTGGGGAAGGAGACCATCTCCTTCAGCTTTATGTCACAGAGTTGGCACGTGGTAGGTACTTAGTACATGTCTGCTGACTGAATGAAGGAATGAATGAAGAAATGACAAGGGGAGATTTTTAAGAGAACAGAAAATTCAGGATGGTGCAGACCTCCTGATTTCACAGCCCTGTGTTCCGCAGGTGATAATGATAACCATGCATTATACAAGCACAGAGCACAGCTCATGAAAAGTAGGCTCGTGAGCCCATTTCACAGGCTGTGACACCAAGACTCAGGGTGCTGTGGCTCATCAGGGCTGAGACGGTAAGCTCAGACTGGCAGGAACGGCTCTTCTGGTCCTGAGTCCTGTGACTTGATGGTGAGGGCCTCCCCTTGCCCCTGAGCCCACTTCTGTGGGGACCTTTTAGCTCTGCACCTGCCTATGAGGAGAAGGGTGGCTCTGTGTTTTGTGTTTAATGCAGATTTCCATCCTACAAAGGACACAGTTGAGACAGCTCCCCAAGCCTGAGAAGGTGCCAGGTCAGAAGTCTAAACACACACTGGGGCAAATTTTGGACTCCATCTCAAACCACCAAGAGCCAAGACCCTCACCCTGGGACCCAACATCCCCCACACAGCTAAGGGGGGTGAGGTCTCACAGGGCACCAAAGCTACCCACCACTTGTGCCCTTGGTGGGCCCAATGCCATTACAGGTGGACCCATTTTCCCAAAATCTTAACTGGCTAAAGAAGCACAGTGACAAGTCTCATCTGAATCTAAGGTTGCAGAATGGGGTCTGTAACGCTGTGTCACGAATGGGGGGGATGAGGACATGCCATTCAGGGAGAAGAGGGAGGATCGCTGATAAGAGATCTCAGCCACCATACAGATAACGGGGGCTAAAATGACAAAGGAGCCAGGAGCTGTTGCTGGCGCTTTGAGAGAAAGGAAGAGCATATTAAAATTTAAACAAAGCGCACCCCAGGGGAAACATCCAGTCTCCCTCTCCCAACCTGCGCCTCTCATCTCCAACACACGAGTCATCAGGTTCATATACACCGAAACGTCCCTCATCTCAAGGGGCTGGGGTTTTGTGTTTTTGTTTCTGTAACCCACACGGGCAGCAGCTGGCATGCTGTGTGTCTTGGCGGGGAGGCAGCTCGGGTCCCCCCCAGCCCCGGTGGCCTTCCTGGTAGGCCTGAGAAAGGCGGCAGGCCGGACTGGGCCTCAGCCGGGATGGCACTGGCTGGCGGGCGGGTGCCGGGGGGCTGGGAGCCAGAGGATGGGCAGGGAACCAGCGCAGAGCAGGCGGAGGGAAAAAGCAGTGATGCACCCAGATGGGGCTAGTCTGAAGGTGCGCAGTGGCCTGGGGTCAGCGAAAAGGAAAGACAGACGCTAAGAAGACAGGAAGTTCTACCATGAAGCGCTCACTGTTAAGGAGGAGGAAGAGAGACGAAAAGGAGGAAGAGCCAGTCAGGAGCAGGAACAGGAAGGCCCAATTTAGACCAGGCAAATGCTACTTCCTCAGTCATTCCATCAAACCTCCCTCTGTTCCCCCACCAAGGCGGTGACGAGGAATTGGGCAGCAAGGGGCTGAAAGTCTGGGCAGAGGCACTTCTCTGGCAGGAGCCCTGGGCCACAGCCTGAGGCCTGCACAGGAAATCCCCGGTTCCCTCTCACCACCCCCACACACACCAACCTGGCCGGGAGGGCGGCGTGGAGTTTGCTCACGGTGGTCTCTGCAGTGAGGGCAGGATGTTTGTGTTTTGAGCATCCTCTTGGAAGAAAAACCAGCCTAAGTTCTCTGACAGATTCTGGAATCCTCAAAGCTACTTCTGCCCCAGGCATTTGAGAAGGTTTTCCTGGGAGCCTCAGCTGCCCGGGTCAGAGGAGGCAGGAGGAGGCCCAGCCCTCCAGCTCATGGCAGAGGGGCAAGGATGGGCCCAGAGGCCTTTCCGCGGCCATTTACTCTCAACCAACATGTGTGAAACATTTGGAAAGGGTGTCTTTTTTTTTTCCCCCCTGGGACGAGTCTCACTCTGTCTCCTTGGGTAGAGTGCAGTGGTGTCACTGCAGCTCACAGCAACCTCAAACTCCTGGGCTCAAGTGATCCTCCTGCCTCACCTCCCAAGTATCTGGGACTACAGGCATGAGCCACCACACCCGGCTAATTTTTCTATTTTTAGTTGAGATGGGGTCTCACTCTTGCTCAGGCAGGTCTCGAACTCCTGAGCTCAAGCGATCCTCCTGCCTTGGCCTCCCAGAGTGCTAGGATTACAGGCGTAAGCCACCGCGCCCGGACTGGAAAGAGTGTCTTAAAGACTCACAACCATGTTTCAAAAGAGTAAGACTTGATATTCAGCTAAAAGGAATCAAAATACTACATGATGTTTCTGGAGGGCAATTTAACCAGCTAAATCCTTAGGATGTGTCCCTGGCCCAGTGATTCTTGTCTAGAAATGTATTCCAAGGAAATAATTAGGGCTCTGGGCAAAAATAGCCAAGGATGTTCACCACAGTGGTCTTTATAAGAGAGAAAAAGAGGAAACACCTGAATGTAGGCGACTGCTTAAATAACTGATGCTCCATTTGTACAAAAGAACCATGCAACTCCTTGAAAAGACTTGGAGGAGAATATTTGACCCAATGGAAATTTTAATCATATGTTGTGAAGTAAAAGCAAAAGAAGAAAAAAGTAACAAGAAGGTACAAACAGTATGATCTCATCTTTTTAAATTAAAAAATATGCTGGAAGGGTATACAGCATACTAAAATATTAATAATTGTAGGTGGTTTTATCTTCTTCTTTTTGCCTGCTTATATTTCCTAAATTTTCTGCAATAATCATCAACCTCCTTGTAACAACAACAACAAAAATCAATAAAAGCTATTTTCTAAAACACAAAAGGAAGAGATCCAAGACCCAGGAGACGGTTCATTCCTTGAACATTAAAATCCGAGCTGGATTTAAAGAAAAAACAAATACTGGACAGGCCGGTGTGGTGGCTCACGCCTGTAATCCTAGCAATTTGGGAGGCCAAGGCGGGAGGATTGCTTGAGGCCAGGAGGTCGACATCAGCTTGAGTAATATGGTGAGACCCCATCTCTACAAAAAAGAGAAAAATGAGCCAGGCACAGTGGTCCCAGCTACTCGGGAGGTTGAGGCAGGAGGGTCACTTGAGCCCTAGAGTCTGAGGTTGCTGTGAGCTATGACGATACCGCTGCACTCTGGCCTGGGCAACAGTGAGACCTTGTCTTAAAAAAAAAAAAGAAAAGAAAACACTGAACAGACACATCTTAAAACCATCTAAGGACATTTTCAAGGACTAAGAGGTAGCTTCCAGGAAAGAGGAATTAGAATCGTCTAGAAGGCCCCAACGAGTACAAGAAGGGTGAGAACCACTCGCAGGGAGCCAAATCCTCCGGAAATGTCCACGAGTTCTCAGGACCAACTTTTCTGTACAGGCCCTTCAAGTAACTGCACTGGAGCGGAGATGAGGCTAGCAGAGAGGCCACAGCGTGAAAAAGCAAAGCAAATGTCACCGTTGTCCTTGTTTAAGGAGAGGACAATGGCCACTTCTTTAGACAGTGAATTCAAAGGGGAGGGGCAAAAAAGGCCAGTTCCTGAGCTGAGATATGTTCATCTAAGTGGAAACAGGGAATGAATTTTTACAACCAAGGTAACAAAACCTCAAAATAGGAGTTTGTAAGAGAAACTCCCACAAGCTCTGTAAAGGAAGCAAAAGAACTCAGCTGATGTTTCACGGAAGTTTTTCTGGATAACGAGCCAGAACACAAGAAGATAATGGAGCAGAATGCTGGGGAGGGCGTTCAGAGAACCCAGGGTGCGCTGGTTACAGAAGCCAGACTTTGCTACGAGATGCCCCAGAACCCGAGGAAGGAAAAATTCCACAGGACATAGACTTAATTATTCAAGCGTCAGGAAAACCTGAGGAGCAATGAGGAGACGTCTGAATGTCTCCAGTCCTCTTAATGATTAAAAGCCAAAAGCTTTAAAGTCTATCTCAAATATCAAAATGCATCCGTTTGGGAAACATTTACTGGGTGCTTCCTATCCATTCATGCATTCAGCAAATAACCAGGCACCGGTGGGCACAACCTTTACGTGGGGACAGCACGGTGATGTGCAAGGCCACCCTCACGGACTAAACAAACAAGAACGGCCAGCGTGGGTCACTAGGATGCATCCCTTGTAAAGATGCCAAGCAGCAGAGTGACAGAGTGTTGGCCACGCCAGCTCAGGTCCACGAGTCCTGAAAACTTTCTACTCCCATGAGCACTCCTCAGCCTGAAAGGGCCCTGCCTCTTTCTTAAGAAACGATGACTCCAACTTAGAAAATAAATATGACAGTGCACATGAGTACGGCTGGTGCTGGATGACTCTGTACCTCTTAAAGACATCAAATTCTTTCCCCAACCCCCCTCGCCCCCGTGAAGCTGTATCCTATGAACTACAGCCTCGTATTGTATATGGCCAACACAACACCTTCAGCTTTGTTCTCCATCCAGCATTTCTCTTCAGCAAAGAGGAAGCAGTCGATACCCTACTTTGAAAAACAGCCTAGGAGTTTCTGTGAGACAAGTTATTGAAATAAAAAAGCACCGGCTGGGCATGGTGGCTGACGTCTGTAATCCTAGCACTCTGGGCGGCCAAGCTGGATGGATCGTTTGAGCTCAGGAGTTCGAGACCAGCTTGAGCAAGAGCGAGACCCCGTCTCTACCAAAAATAGAAAAAATGAGCCGGGCATGGTGGCGCATGCCTGTAGTCCCAGCTACTCAGGAGGCTGAGGCAGGAGGATCGCTTGAGGCCAGGAGTTTGAGGTTGCTGTGAGCTAGGCTGACGCCACGGTACTCTAGCCTGGGCAACAGAGTGAGACTCTGTCTCAAAAAAATAAATAAATAAGCACTTCCTCCCTTTAATTAAAGAGATGCCATCCAATTGCACCTCTGGATAGAAAGAGATTTTTTAAAAAGTTATTCTTCCAGAATCTTCTGTCCAAGTGACTTTAGCCCTGAAAATCTCCCTGCATAAAACAAAGTGGTGGCTCCAGCTCTGGGCACCAGGAATTGCTCCCTCAGCACCTGGCAGCAGCTGGTACCTACCTGAGGCCAATTTACAGACAGAAATAAAAGCTCTCTTGAAATAATGCTAAGGTTCAAACACTCTGATAAAAGCCGAGGACTTCAAAGGTAGGACTGCAGAGCCCATCCCTAATCCTCCCCATTGTATCTGATGAGGCTGGCGGGGTCTGGGCTGGCCCTCACCACCTTCTGCCTGAGCTCTGCCCCGTAGGCTAGGCAGAGCCAGCTGGAGAGGCAGCAGCGGAAGTTTACACTCATTGCCTTGGCAGGGATGGGCCCAGGCGCCGGTGCACAGACAGGGTGCATGGCCATTGGCCCTGGACCAGTGAAATGCCGGTTAAAAAAGAGAGAACAAGAAAAGGAAACACTGATCAAGAGAGATGAACCCAATGGCTCTGGAGTCAGCACTGAATTTAACGTGGGGTTCGAAAGCTCACTCTCACTGTGAACTTGGGCAAGTCATTTCAGACTTCCAGCGTTCGGTTTCTTGGTCTAAAAATGATAACCTTCCTCTGGTTTCTGGAGGGAGTAACTGAAATAGCCTATGTGAGTAGAGGTGAGAGAGCTTCTTCCCTTCCTCTTCCTACCCTCCTCTCTCTCAACCGCATCCTCCTTCTTTTCTTCTTTAAAAATATTTATTAGGTAGTATATGCAGAAGGTACAAAATTCAAAATGCAGAAAAAGGTACACGGTGAAAAGACTGCCCCCACTGTGGGAAACCACTGCTACCAGTCTCCCAGGTATCCTTGCAGAGCTGCAGCATAGCCAGGCATTCTGTCCCTTACCCTCTCACGGAAGAAAATATTAATATCTTAGCTGGTACACAGTGTACATCAGTACATAGGGAACTTTCAGTCTTTCTTACAGCTGCATGGAATTTCATTGTATGGTGATAGGGTAATTTATTTTGCAGTTCTTTACTGATGGACATTTTGGTTATTTCTTTTGTTTTTTTTTTTGGTTTTGTTTTGTTTTTTGCTTTTACAAGCAATGATGCAATGAACTACCTTGAAAAATGTATCATTTCACATGTATGAACATTATCTGTAGGAGAAATTTCCAGAAGTAGAATTGCTGGTACACTTTTAATTTTCATAAATACTGTCAGAATTCTCCCCATAAACGTTGCACTGATTTGCACTTTTATCAGTTATGAGAGTATCTGTTCCCCACTGGGACATCCGCGCAATGAGCTTGCGTTTCTCTTACTGCCAGTGGGCCGCACATGCTCTCATATGGTTTAGAACCCTCTGTATGTCCTTTTGTGTGAACTGTCCCTGTTCTTAGCCCACTTTAAAAATTAGGTTGATGGTCTTTTTCTTATGACTTGTTGGAGCTCTTTAGATATTGAGTAAATGAGCTCGATCTATGATACATGTTACAAAATTGTTTTCCCCGTTTTGAGAACTGGCAGGCTCCTTTGACTTTGTTTATGACAACTCTGCCACGTAGAAATTCTTTACCTGTGTAGGGTCAAATATTAATATATTAATTTTTCTTTTATGGCTTTCGTGTTTCAAGTCATACTTAGAAAGTAGTTCCCCAGAGTTCATTTTTTATGTTTACCCTCATTACTGCATCTGAAATTTATTTCATTATAATGTGTTCATTTTTTTTTTAGATAGCCAGCTAGTTGTCTCAAGTCATAAATTTTAAAATGCCATCTTTTATAGTAACCTACCTTGAAGCCCCTTCTCCTTCTTCTCTTCCAACCCAAGCCCAGTGACCTCGGAATCATGTTCTTTCTCTCCACAGCCCTCCCATCCCTCATTCAACCGTGAGCCAAGGGCTGAGCTACGGTGCTCATGACGGACGGACAGCCACATACGCTGCTCAGTATCTTAAGCAAGTAGAGACCTCAGAAGCATCCTTTTATTTTACAGTGAAGGACGGTGAGATCCAAAGAGGTGAACTGGACTTGTCCAAGACTATAGGGCAGGTTAAAGTATATTCTTGTGATTTTTTTTATTACTATTCAAGAAGAGAAGTATTGGTTTTGCCATAAATTCTGTTCAATCAATAGACATCTATTAAACAACTCCTCTGCCCAACGGTGCACCAGGCACTGAGGCTCCAGAAATAAAAGACACAGCTCTGTGCTTTCAAAACGCTCAGAGTCTAGCGTGGGATCTGAACACGTCCACTCAAAAACTAATAGGTAAGGCCAACAGTGGCCTGTGAATGTGGAAAGACTGGTTCATTTCGCAAGATGTGGGATGGGGAAGGCTCAGAAGATACCAAGTTTTTAATTGGGCCTGACATGACTAGGACTTTGAACACTGAGAGAAGGCATTTAGCAATAAGGCAACAATGGGACAAAGCAGGGTGTCAGGTGGGAAGTAATATGACTTAGCTGTGGGTGGAGTCACAAAAAAAAAAAAGGTTCCTCTGAGAATCCGTGGTCATTGGCAGGCTCTTACATGGGTTTGGGCTCTGGTTCCTCAAACTGTAAGCTAAGAATTATAAATAAATGGATCTATCTGTAGGGCCTTCAGGTATCTGGCAGAGGGAAACACATCTTCTCCCTGGAAGAATATACTTTAATCTTACACCTCAAGGTAGTCTCACAGATAGATTTCTAACAAATACAAGCTCACAATAAAAAAATCACAACACACCGAGGTCCTCATGAAGATGAAGCCCTCGTGAGCGGGAGTCAGCAGAAGCACCAAACAACAGAACTACACCTGCAAATACTTCAGATATTAGCATTACTGGATGTAGACTATAAAATAAATATGTTTAATATGATTAAAGAAATAAAATGGGGAATTAAAAATACGAGTAAGATTTTTTTTAAAAGATCAGGCATATTTGAAAAGAATAAAATAGAAACACAGAAATAAAAAATATAATCATCCAGATTAAAAACTCAATGGATGAGCACCAAAAATAATAACTGCAATAGACTAAAACACATTAAATATATTAAATCTGGGAGTTAATAGTGATACTAGAAATACCCCCATGGAAGGGCTAAACAGAAGATTAGAGCTAACTAAAGAGAGAATTAGTAAACTGGAAGACAAATAAGAATTACCCTGAAAACACCCAAAATGACAAAAAGATTAAAACTGAAAAAGAAGTTAATAGACACAAAGGATAGAATAAGACCTAATATACAACTAATTGGAGTTCCCAAAGGAGAGACTAGAGAGAGATAATGATGAAGAAACAATATTCAAAGAGATAATGGCTAAAGATGTTCTAAAACTTATTAAAGTCACCAGTCTCTGGTTTCACAAAGCTCAGTGAATCTTTAGGCAAATAAAATAAAATCCACTCAGTATTACATTATAGTGAATTGCAAAGCACAAAACACAAACACATGCACACATGTACACATACACATACACACACAACAACAACAACAACAACCAGAGGGAAGAATTTACCTAAGAGAACAATAATTGGGCTATCAGTTTCTTAACATCAATAATGAAAGCCAAAGACAATGGAATACTGCCTGTGAGTACTAAGGAAAATAACTGTCAAGCTAATGTTTTATACCCAGCAAAACTATCTTTTAAGAATAAGGATGAAACAAAATTTCAGCCAAACAGAAACTGAAAGCTTCTGACTAAAAGACCTTCACTGCATTCTTATCTCAGAAAGAAGGCCTAAGAAGAAAGGGAAAATGTGAGTAAATGGTAAATATGTGGAAAATTGAAGCAAAAATTAACCATATGCAACATTAAAAATGGCACCCAATTTGTGGCATTAAAGAGAGAAACAAGATGCAGCTAAACCACTGGATGACAAATGAATGTGAGCAGGGAGAGCAGTGATTTTATATCAAACATTCCAAGGTCCTTGCATTGTTTGGAAAAGGATACAGATATCACCAACTAACTTTAAACATTATGCAGTTTGAATGCATCAAAAGAATGAAGTGTGTAAGTTTCAAAGTAGTAAAGAGAAAATAAATGGCATGAAGGAAAGAAAAAAAAAACCTTTCAAACAGTTTAAAAAGAATGAACAGAGAAGAATCAGAAAAAGAACAAACAGGAAGCGCAAAACAAGATGGTAGAAAGAAATCCATATATACCCAAAACCATAACAAATGTAAATGGCCTGAACTCTCCAGTGAAACAACACAGATATCAGGTAAGATTAAAAACAAAAGGAAATC
Organism: Lepilemur ruficaudatus; assembly: GCA_963574885.1. Classification (NCBI taxonomy): domain Eukaryota; kingdom Metazoa; phylum Chordata; class Mammalia; order Primates; family Lepilemuridae; genus Lepilemur; species Lepilemur ruficaudatus. The sequence goes on from CAUYRT010011585.1 coordinate 13,642, forward strand.
CAGCTCTAGGCTGTCCAAGGAAGACATGAGGACAAAGATGAGTCCTCATGACTCTGCCTGCTGAGTCCTTAACACGCAGGCAGAAACCAGTCATGGCAGAGAAGCAAGTAGCAGAGAATCGTGGCCAACACACCAAAGCCTAGCAAGAAGAGGGAATGGCAGAAAAAGCAGGATCAGAGAAGTAGGAGAAGGACCCAGAGTGATGAGCCAGACCCAGGGTGGAGGGAAGACTGTTCATGACAGTACCTGCTACAGAGAAGTCAGGTAAGTAAAGGTCACAAAATGGGCCTCCAAAATGTGACTGGGAGGTCGCCAGGGACCTTTGGGAGAGCTAGTTGGAGTGGGAGGTGAAATGCTCTCCACTGTTGAGCTGGAGAGGAGAAGGGGAGGAAGGAAGAGGGACAGAAAGAATGGACTCTTCTTTGTGAAATTCTAGGGTGAAGTGATATAGGAGAGGGCTCGGAGAGGGGCAGACAGGTGTGTCTGTAGCTACAGGTGGGGAATTGGGCCCTAGGAGGATGTGGGGTGCCCAGTCCAGAGAAGGACACAGAGGAACAAGGAGTGGGGTTGACGGTGGTGAGTGGCCCAGGGGGGTGAGCACAGGTTTCCCAGCTTGAGGCAGAGTTGGTTCAAGATGGCCTGCGCAGGGGGAAGACAGGAAGAGTTCAGAATTTCAGAGGTGACCCGCTTCTGGGTAATAGCAAGTCTACAAACGGTCTTGAGATCTGCACCTAGAGAATGGGGCTCTGATATGAGGTGAGGGCTTGTGAGCCTGGGGGGGCCCAGGATCAGACATCACAGTGTGGGATTAACCAACGAGCACCGCCAGCCTCCAAAGGGTACCTGTTGGTTCTCAAGGGACTGGCTTGGATGTGGTCCTGGTGAGAACACTCTGATGTGATACATAAAACCACCACTAAAGTGTGGCCACTGTGTTCTACCAAACATATGCAGGACAGCCTTCCCAATCTGGAAGCCCATTCCCTTGCTGTCCTGCTGGGAATGGGATGGGGTGGGGATGGCATCCAGGCGCCACCCAGAAGGCAAATCACGCATAACCAAGAGTCATCACAAAAGTTATCACTTCCCATTTAAATGTGGAGGGCTGACATTCCTGCTTTCTGCAGTAATCACTCCAACCTCATTTCAATTCTGTATATTCACACACTGGGGATAGGGAAGGAAGAAAGGGAAGACGGTTGGGCCACAATGTGATCCCTTATTCACAGCTTCTGACTGCACTGAACATCCTCACATTTCCTACAGTCTCTCAGCACTCCCAGAAACACACACACAATAGAGCATATATATTTAATATCAGAAACTCCTTTACAATGGTGGTTGTCAAAGACAGAACCAAAACCCCTGGGCCATATCTCTGGGCCACTTTTAATTGTCCTTTTACTCCATTTACAAACGTGTGTGTATATATATATATATATTAAAGATAATACATACTAGATAAAAATTCAGGTAACACAGAAATGAATGAAAGAGAAGACAAAAGGCCTCTGTACTTGGGGTAAAGCACTAGGGATGGGGGAAGGGTCAGGCCTGTGAGTTACACACATTAATTAGTAGGTAATAAAACCCAGTTACTTTACCTTTTGAAGCTGCTGATTCAACATATATCTGGCTCTACTTTGGGTCTAACACCCTTTAATCCCTCTCTTTCAGAAGCCACCCCAATTTCCTGTTACCACTTCACCCCCCTTATTTAAGGGTACAATTCCTCAAGTGCCTTCTTTCTGATTCTATAATTTTTAATTTAGCCTTTAGTGCTGCAGCAGTCTTATTTTCTAACTCTTTTCTTTGCAAACAAGCATGAGTTGGGCCCAATAGCAATACTGGCTTTCATGGGCTAGCCTGGCAGCCTGGCACTATTCACATGTTGCCTCCTTGGGAAAATCCTTTCTGTTTTCTACATGAACAACTGGGAGACACTTACTCGCAAAGTGGAGGTTGGGGAGGGAACCTCTGTAATCTCAATCTGTGCTACCAAAAAGAGCTCAGCCCTAATCCTGCCTGCCAGGGACTCTGGGGCCTGACTGCCTGGGCTCCAATCTTGGCTCTGATGTTTACTAGGCCTGTGACTTTGGGAAAGGTGTTTAACCCAAATGAGCTAACATATATATATAGTGTTGGCTGGGCGTGCTAGCTCACGCCTGTAATCCTAGCACTTTGGGAGGCCAAGATGGGAAGACTGCTTGAGGCCAGGAGTTCGAGACCAGCCTGAGCAAGAGTAAAACCCCCATCTCTACAAAAAATGGAAAAATTAGCCAGGTGTACTGGCACGTGCCTATAGTCCCAGCTACTCCGGAGGCTGAGGCAGGAGGATCAGTGGAACCCAGGAGTTTGAGGTTGCAGTGAGCTATGATGACGCCCCTACACTCTGGCCCTGGAGACAGAGCAAGACCTTGTCTAAAAAAAAAAAAAAAAAAAAAAAGTGCTTGGAATTGTGCTGGGCACATAGTAAGTGCCATATAATAAAAGAGCTGAGTGAGGTTAGTCAAGAAAGACAGTTGACTAGTCCTTGGAGCCACAGACTGGTGAAAGCTACCGGTCTTCTTCCCAGAGAAGTGCATGCACGTCACCCCCTGCACAGCTTCATGTACACGGACCCGTGAAGCCCACCCACACACTGCAAGGGTCAAGGACCCGATTTCAGCCCTCTCCATCATGACGCGAGGTTCCTAGGGATGAAACTCCAAGGCAATTCATAAAGTATTATGTTTCCACACACAGAACTGTTCAGCACGTCTCTCTTTCCCCTTGGTTTACATTCTGCTTTTGGCAGAAACGTTACACCTTTCTTCCCCAAAGCCCTTTTGACCCTTGCCAGTTTTTCTCTTGCTTTAGGCCAAATCCTCTCAGGTGCACCTTAAGACAATCTCTCTGTGTGCAACAAAGATCCAACATACTTTTTGGGAATTATTCTGATCCGTCTCAAAAGCTCTGACAGGCGAGCCCATCTTCAGTGCTCACTGAAGGCAGAAGTGGAGCCAAGCTTGGAGAAGCCAGAAGAAATGAGTGAGATTACCTGATCCCCTCATTACTTGCCAGAGCAGTGACTTGCCCAGGGTCATCCAACTGGTTCACTGCAAAGTGAGAAGCTCCCAGTTCAGTACTCTGAGTGCTGCCGAGACATTGCCATGCACGTGAATCTTGTTAGAATGCAGATTCAGCAGGTCTGCTGGGGGACCCGGATGCTGACGCTGCTGGTCCACAGACCACATAGAGTCACAAGGTTTATGTCAAGGCTAACCGGCTGTACCACCGGGTTAAAGCCCCTTCGCCGACCCTGCAGGTGGCTGTTTAAATGCCCTTTCTTCAGGAAAGCCTCCCTTCCCTATCCTCCCTCACTGACTCCTGTGCCTCTGTACTTTTTTCTTTGAAGCATTTATAACAACTGTAATTAAAGATTATTTGTGTAATTATTAGTTTAATATGTGCCTCCCAGGGTGACTGCAAGCTCCATGAGGACTGGACCAGCACAGTGTCTAGCGAATCACATGCTGCCAATAAACAGTAGCTGCTGTGGTCTGGAATAGGCTGTGCCTGCTTCCTGGAGTAGGAAGGTAATATTTACACCCGTGGGAAACACTTTCTGAGGCCTCAAGGCCAACAGTGACATTTCTTAGCTTTAAAATTCACTAGTTTCAAATATGAGCCAACCAAACTTTTAAGTTGAAAAGCAAACTTTTCCAATAAAAAGGTCTCCTAAAGTCTTCATCAAGTGCAAAATAGCCCTGATCTGGGACTAGCCACTCTGCTTGGGGACAATCAGGTCCCTGAAAATTGAGCATTCCCATACAGTTCTCACTGGGTGGACCGTGTTCAGGCACTGTGTGAGGGCCCCAGCAACGGAGCAGTGAGCACACTCCCCAACCAGACCCCCTGCTGCAGGCCGACCGACAATTTCTTTTTCTGTTTTCCTGCTGCCATCCTTTCAAGGAACCCCAAAGCACTGAATGCCCGGCTCCTTGGCATGGGCAGAGAGGTCTGACCGCATCACCATTCTAGGAAGGCAAAGTGTGAAGTCAGTCTGTCTGGGTTTAGGTACCAGCTCTGTGCCCTTGGACAACTTAACTCCTCTGCCAAATGTGAATAACAGCGCTGGAGCCAGCACCTGCAAGGACTAAGGGAGACATACACATAAAGCACTTAGCATAATCCTGGCCCAGAACACATGATTATTATTATTAGCCTTATATCTGAGTCTAGTTCAAAACCTCTCTGCTGTTTTGCACAAGTCTCCACCCAGTGGCTCCACCCCACTGAGGATCACTGCTTCCCAGCCCCCTCCTGCCTCACCTGTCTGGAGCTTGTTTGATGCAATGACTCACAGCACAACTCTGCAGCTCCCATCAATCACCTCCCTGTTCCTGCCTCTGTGTGTCATTCATGGGTTCCTTCTGGGAGGGAAATCTTTTCCTAATGTCCAGTATATTCACTCAACAGGGGTTTATTGAGAGCCCACGATGTACCAGGCCCTGTTTTAGGCACAGGGCTCAGCAATGAACAAAGCAGACGTCTACCCTCACAAAATGACATCTTAGTAGGAGATTTAATCCACAAATAGAGATCAGTTCAGGTATCAGGCCTTTCCTTACATCCCTGTTCTTCTCACTTCACCAATCCTAAATAAATCACACACAAGTCAAAGTATGAAGAAAGCATTCCAGATCAAAAAATGGTGTGATGTAGGAACATCCTGATGACTAAACTTCTGATCCTCTGAACTGCTGGACTTTGAAGAAGCCAGTGTTAAAACAGCCAGAATCTCCCAGGCCTCCTAGTTGTAACACTGGCCAGTCAAATCTTCCAGAACAGTGTATGTAACATACCTGAAACATAAGGCACTCCATCTACCTGTCTCCTCTGTGTAGCATGAGCCCACAGTTTCACGTCCTCATGGCCACAGTCTTTGAACTGAGCTTGACTCGGGATCCCCAGCAGTAACAGAGGAAGTGGCCTTGTGCAAAGAGCAGTGGAAACAGACTCTGACAGCTCAGGTTTGAGTGCTGGCTCTGCCACTTACTGTGTAATCCTGGGCACGGAGCCTCCTTCCTCCCTCAGTTGCTTTCAGACAATCTCTAAGGTCTTCTTCCCGCTCTGAAGTCAAAGGGCTGGGATCAGCCACCATCAACATGAGATCCAGCAGACTCACAGAGCCTTAATTCAGCAAAAGGAGTCCCTGCCCTGGGCCAGGCTCTGGCCAGGCATGAGAGATCTGGGGGTGAGCAAGCAGGTGAGAAGCCTGCACAGAGCATCAGCGCTGGTGGGGCCAGTGAGCCTGCACCTGTCTCCAAGATGCATCGGGCTCCTCCTTTTATTTATTTGTTTATTCCCTTCTAGAAAGAAATCGTGCTTCTTTCCAAGCATAACTCCGCTAGAAATATCTCTGGGCCACAAGGCAAACCTAAAATAGAAGTGCAAAATCTCTGGTGGTCCCATTAGTCTCCTTTCCTCCAACTTGAAAACCATTCCAGACCTTGTCTGTCTCCTTGTCTCTAGACAGAGAGCCTAAAATAAGTCGCCCTGGTAGGAATGGAAATGACCCAAGCACAGAACAAATGGCCCACTGGCCACACACATGGGCTGAGGACTCACCCAGGAATCAGCTCTGAACAGATAAGCAAAAGGCCCTAGGAGTGAACCTCTATCCCCACTTCGACTCACCGCAGCCCCCTCCACCCAGACACCCAGCCAGGTTGGAGGAAGAAAATGTGACCCATGTTCAACTTCCCCTATCCAAAAGAAAGCAGTTCTACCCACTGCCCTCAAAGCAGGAAAGCCAGCTCCAGAAGGTAACCGGAGCACCAATACATGGGCAATTGCAGGTTCTGCTCCAGACTGGCAGGTGCCTGGCACAGGGTTACCCCTGGCTTGAAGGGCAGCTGGCAAAACCACCATGAAAGCTACAGAGAATAACATCTGCTTTAAAACAAGTATGAAATAGATTGCCATACTAAGTCTCAAAACTCAAGACCAGACAGGCCCATCAGTGTTGACTGCAAACATTAGGAATACATTTTCTAATATCTAATGACAGTTAAGGACGGTTGTCTTCCTTTCCCCACATGACCCCACCGTTTCTGGACGCCAACAGGGATGCAGGCCCCCAGTCCTCTACTTGGCAGATATGAACTTTGACTGCTTTTACTTACACGTGTACCAACACAGGACTGAGAGGGCAGCTTCAAAGCCGGCTGGGTGACCCCACAGGGCACAAAGTCCTTCTCTGCACACCTGTAGAGGAGTTTTGTGAATTTCCCAGGCACTCACGGGGACCCTGCAGGTCGACACCGGCCGGGAGTTTCCATTTTGCACGGAATTAAAGGGGCTCAGGGTGCTCTTCGCAGGTAGGGTACTCGGCCCACAGCTCAAGGGTGGGCCACGAGGACGGTCCCTCAGACGGATAAGCACCTCACAATGTCCCTGTGAAAACGCACCCAGGGTACTGCTACGCCTTGTCCGAACCATCTCGAAGAGCTGAGAGACACTTAATGACCGTTTTGGGTTAGTTAAAACACAGACAAGCACCTCCCTGGTCTCTTAAATCTTCCCAAACTACAGCTCAGACTGTAGGGAAGCAGTTGCAACGCCCATAAAAGTCATCTTAAAAGGCAAGTTGGAAAAAAACCCGACACGCACTAGTTAGCAAGTCCGTGGTTAGCGGGGCGGGGGCCCCGGGGCCGGATCTGTGGGATCTGCGCGCCTCGGGTGGGGAGCCAGGGGCTGCCCCGCCGGTCTCAGAGCCCCCGCGCCCACCTGGGAGCCTGGGGGCCGCGATCTGACGCTGCGATCACGCCCCACAGCTCCGTCCAATTAGGAAAATGACCGCGAGAAGACGGAGAGAGGGCGACGAGGAAGGGGGGCCGAGCCACCAGAGGCTAAAGACCGGCCGCAGGGGCCCCGCCCGCCACCCCCACAGCCAGCGAGCTCCTACCATAGGTCCTGGCCCGGGCCGCCCCAGCGCCGGCCGGGCAGGGTCCCACGGCGCCCCGCGAGCCGCAGCCAGCTGCCCCCGGGGGCGCCCCCAACACCCCCAGCGGCGCGCTCGGTCCTCCCCCACCCGCGGGCGGCGGGGACGCGCGGCAACCCCACCCGCTCCGAGAATAAAGTTTGTGGGCAGCCGGAGGGGCGGGGCAGCGAGGGGGTGAAACTTTGAGTCCTGGGCCGGGCGCGGGGGGAGCGCGCCGAGCGCCGGGACACCCACGTGCGGGCCCGAGAGCGGCCGGCGCCTGCCGGGCCTCCCGCTCCGCCCCGGCGCTTTCCTTTCATTTTTGCTTCTCTCTCTCTCTCCTCTCTCTCTCTCTCTCTCTCTCATTCGCGCGCTCTCCTCGCTCTCGCCCTCTTTCGCTCGCTCCCTCCCTCCTTCCCTTCCCCCTCTCCCTCCGCTCCCCCCCCCCCAGACGCCATCTCTCCCTCTTTCCCCGGCTCTCCCTCTCTCCCTCCAGCTCTCCGGCATGAGGGAATGTGGAAGTGAAAGGGAAAGACGACATGTTTGCAGCGCGGCGCGGGCCTGCGCGCGGCCGTCCCCGGGGAGAGGCGGGGGGCGGGTCGGCCGCGGCCGCAGCGACCCACCCCCGCGCCCCCCGCGCCCCCGCCGGCGCGCCGCCCGGGGCCGCGGGGCCGGGGGCTGCGGGCCGCGCGGGACACTCACCCTGGGTCCGGGCGCGGCTCCTGCGCTGGGGCCCTCGGCGGGCCGGGCCGGGGCCGGGGCCGGGGGCTCCTGGCTGCCCACCGCCCGGCTGCTGCTGCGCGCCCGCCGCCCGCCTCCACGCGCGCCCGCCGCCTGCTCCCGCCGCCCTCCCTCCGGCTCCTCTCTTTCTCTCTCTGTCTCTCTCTCCCCCGCCTCCCCCCGCTCGCTCTCTCGCTCGCGCTCTCTCCCTCCCTGGAAGAAGGGAATGAGGCAGGGCTGACGTGAAGGGATGCAAAACAGCTCCTCCTAACCCAGCGAGCAGAGGAAGAGAGAGACGGAAAAGCAGCCCTTTTATCTCTCTTTTGTTTTCTCACTTCCTTCCAGCCCCCAGCACCCCCCTCTTGTCAGCCCAAGTTTTCTTTTCTCTTTCTACCGCAGAGAGGATTTTTCTTCCTTTCTTTCTCTTTCTTTCGGTTCAACTCTCCCACTCGAATTGAAAACCCGGAGGGTTTTCTTGCGCCCTTTTTTTTCCTTCCCTTTTCTTCCTTCTTCCTCCTTTCTTATTTCTCTAAAAGGGTTTTGTTTGCTGTGGGAGTTTCGTTTGAAAATCAAGTCACGCCTTTTTTCCTTCTTTTCTTTCTTTCTCTCTCTCTCTTTTTTTTTTCCTCAGCAGAAAAGGGGAACAAAGATTAACTGAAGCGGGGGAGAGGGAGCGTCCGAACCTCTCATGGAAATGGGGGACCCGGCCCTGCCCGGCACAAAGGGGGCCCGGGGCCTGCCCCCCCGTGGGAAGCCCGGGAGGAGGCCGCTGGGGTGGGGGCGCGGGGCGGCTCCGGGGTGCCCGCGCCTTCCCGAGTGCGGGCGAGCGGCGCCGCGTCCGCCCCCTCCCAGCCAGAGGTGGAAGCTGGGTGTGTTCGCTACTTATGTATTTTTAAAGTAGGCAGATGGGCTGGGAACATCCCCGCGGAGCACTGAACAGCAAAAGCCTTACAACAGCTGTTAGCAGAGCCCTGGACGGCCAGACTAGAGGGAGCGCCGCGGCCCGGGTGGGGAAGGGCTTGGCGGGTTTGCGGGGTCCCCAAGCGCAGGGCCTGGGCCTCGGTCCCCGGGCGCACTGCTGGGGGGCGCCGAGGCGTGGCCGCTGGCTGCGCGGCGGTCAGGTCCCTGGCGGCTCCCTGCAGGGCCGCGGGGTTTGGCACAGCCTTGCCTCCCGCCAGCTCCCGGACAGGCCGGACACCCGGCCTCCGACCTCCGAGACACCCGCCATCTGAGCCGCTGCCCGACTCCGACGCAGGCCGGTCCGCAGCCCTCGGGCAGAGCCGCCACGGAGGGTCAATTATTCATGGGGCGCCTGGGCGTGCTCCCAAGACCTGCTGTGTCCTCGGCTTCTCCGGCGGAGTGGGGAGAAGACAGGGGAAAAGTTCCCAGAGTAAAGTTGGTCACATTTCTCATTTTCCCAAGTAAGTATTGAGCACCTGCTGGATGCCGGGCCCTTGGTCTGGGGCTTCAGCTAGAGGAGAAACGGGAGGTCTTGGTGCCTCCTCGCCCCCACCTCGAGCTTCCACACGAAACAATGCGAAGGGAGGCCGCTGCCCAGGACCAGGTCACCGAGAGGAAGGGAAGGCTGGATCCTCTCCCCTCCCTCCTCTCTGCCTTCCCCTTCCCTTCCTTCCTCCCGGCTGCATCTCCTTGGCTCCACCCCTTCTCCTCATCAATTCCTCCCACACTTCCCTGCTCTCCCTGGCTTTTCACTGAAGGGTCCCTTCTCCCAGGAAGGAGCAGATGCTGAGCCCCATTGTCTCCCCCAGTGACTGCAGCCTCCGGGGACAGGACCTGCCACTCCTCGCCCCTCCCCCTAGCCTGGAAGCCTGGGCCTTTAGAGACTAGAGCCCCAAGGCTGCTGCCCCTTGCCCTACCCTAAACCAGCTCCTGGTGCTCTGAACCATGACTCCAGTCACTCAGAACATGATTCGTTTTTGCCTGGGAGTGAGAAAACAGCCTGAGAGTTTGGTTCAGTGAGAAGGACATCATGGTTTTAACATCAGCACACTGAGCCCCGAGCCTTGTCCCAGTATACTCTCTTAACTGGTTATGCAGGAAGCCACATTTCTGTCATTACCTGCCCCCTCCCACTTAGTGCATCCAAGCTATATCCTCCAAACAAAGCAAAACGCAGCTGACAGTCTAGCATTCATTCAACAAATGCTTACTGAGTACCAGTCTGCCAGCTACTTTCCTGGGTGCTAAGGACTGAATCATCAGCAAGACGCAGTCCTTGCTTCGGCCATGCAGACTGGCAGGGGAAGGAGCAAGAAAAGACAGGCAACCAAAATGCCACGTGATACATGCAAGGGTCAACTAAGGAAGTACCTAAGAGGGTGCTTGGATGAGGGTGGTCAAGGATGGCTTCCCGGAGGAGGTTGTATCTAGATGACTAGGCCTGTGCTAGCCAAATGCATGGGAGGGAACAGCCTGTCCAAAGGCCCCAGGGCAAGAGAACACATTCTTACAGGTTCTTCGAACTATCAAGAGTTCAAGTATGTGTTGCAGCTAGAATACAAGTGGGGGAGTGAGGAGTGAGGATGGTGTCAGGGCACATGTGGAGGAGGGGGGCAGGTGTCAGGGAAATGTTCAAATTTTAGCCTCTCCCACTTGCTAACTTCATGAACTTGAGTGAATAACTTAGCCTTAGTGAATAATTTAGACTCAGTTTCCTAACTTACAAAATGGCAGTAAGAAGACCTGTGGGTTCCAGAGACAGCGACTTTGCTTAAGGGTCCAGGCTTACTTGCTGCATGTTCCCAGGAAAGCAAACCTCTCTGAGTTTTCTTGTCCGTAAAATGGGGATGAAAGTACCTACTTCACAGAGTTGTGAGGCTTAAATGAGCTTATGCATAGCATGACGTCTGGTACATAAGCACCGATACCTGGCAGCTTTTATTCACTATTACTATACATCAGGGAGTCACAGGGAGGTGCCCTTCCAACCTGGAGATGAGATTATGTTCCGGGTTGAAACCAGAGTGACTCACCACCGTATCAGAAACATGATAAGCCGGCTGTGGAGGAAAAATTCCTTCAAAGATGCCCTGTGTCCCAGTGGGTGCCTAGGATCAGGGAACACCCACGTCTGATCAAGATGGCCAAGGTGTCTTCTCAGGAGCGTGGCTGGAACTTGATGACTGGTCCCCAAGGCCCAGCCACATCAGTGGAGTGGTAGCCTGCCTGAGGAGCAACCAGGAATCAGAAGAGGGGTGCATCTGGTAAAATCCAGGAAGGCCCTAGGGGCAGACACCCGGCTGTGTCTGCTCAGGGGAGGGGAGTAATCACAGAAGTTCACCCTGGGGGAGGTGGGGGGCTGTTATTGACTCCTCCAAAGCTTGAATTAAATCTCTCAAAACCTCAGTCCTTTGCTTGGCTTCCTTGTTCTCCAAGTAACCTGCAGATGAACTTGGCACCAGCAGAATGCCCCCTGGATCCAGGCAGACACCAGCGTTCCAGTTCCTGCATCGTAAACACTTTACTCTTCTATTATTTCTTTATAACGCAAGTTCACTGTGAAAGAATTTGAAAATCAACTAAGCAAAAGTAAAAATGAACTCCGTGTAGAGACTTATGTTTCGGTGTATATCCTTGGACGTTTTATATCCCTGTATCTACACTTAATTGCACATAATAATAAAACTGTACAAAGTCAATATTGTTAAAACAAATGACTATACATATATATGTTATTTTTGCAAAACTAACAGAAATGGCATAGCACTATACTTGCAGAATTGCAACCATCTTTACCTAGTAATGTGTCACAAGTATTTTTTCCCGTCTATAAACATCCACATTATCATTTTTTTTTTTTTGAGACAGAGTCTTGCTCTGTCGCTCTGTCACCCTGGGTAGAGTGCAGTGGCATCATCATATCTCCTGGGCTCCTCCAACTCCTGGGCTCAAGCGATCCTCCTGCCTCAGCCTCCCAAGTAGCTAGGACTACAGGCGCACACCACAACCCCCAGCTAATTTTCCTATTTTTAGTAGAGATGGGGTCTCACTCTTGCTCAAGCTGGTCTCCAATTCCTGAGCTTAAGCAATCCTCCTGCCTTGGCCTCCCAGAGTGCTGGATTATAGGTGTGAGCCTCGGCCACACATTATCATTGTTAATGAAAGATGTTATTCCATGGTATGTATGTATCTCAATTTGTTCAAATCATTGGACTCATGGGATGTTTGCAGTTTTTTGTTTTTATGAACCTGCTGTGGTAAATACACTTGTGCAGTCACCTTAGTGCCAGGCTGGGCCAAGCATGTTATAGAGGTAGATGTCATTATCATTTCATAGATGGGGAGACTGAAGCACAGCAAAGCTTAACAACTTCCCAAAGTCACAGCCATGGAGTGACTGAGCCAGAGTTTGCAGCCAGAGTTTTCAGTTGGGAGTTTCCTTTCAACTTCTCTGCTTTCCCCTCTTCTTTAGAGCCACTGTCCCCTCCACGTTCCTCTCTTACAGATTGCCTCCCCAAGAGAAGCTGTCTGGGCGGGTGACCCACTTCCTTCTCTGACACCTTTCTAACTTCAGTAATGCCCACCTCGTGGGGTTGCTGGGAGGAATGAAAGCAGATAACACGTGACCTGTAATACATGATACGTATTTTAGATCATAAAGCCTGTGCGAATGTCAGGAGATACCAGCAAGATCCTAAGCTCACAGACATCACCGTTTAGCCAAATGCCCTGACTTGCCCAAACCCCGGAAGGAATCCTCCAGATTCATACTAGGGAGAACGAAATTGGCTATTTTGATACGGCAGCAGTAAATAGAGGCTTCCCCAGGACATATTCAAAGCCCCCCCCCAGGTGAAATTCAAAGGTAGGTTTGTTATTATAAGGTTTACTAATCTTCGAGATTTCCCTGAGGGAGGATGTGTTCATGCTGCTGACCTCCCAGAATGTTCTGTCCATCTCTGAAAATCCGAGGAATCTTGTAAACTGAGAAAAGGGATGAAAAGCTCTTCTGACGCTTCAATTAATGTGTTCACCAGAGTGACTCTGCTGGGAGATTAGCAGGTGATTATTAAAATCTTTGTTTCATTGGCAGAACCAAACAAACATTTTAAAAGATATTAGTGGTTTTGCAATATGTAATATTCTATTTTTAATAGCAAGCCTCCCAATTGGAATCGAGCAAATGAAAGGTGGAGGACCAAGAGTGAAACGAGACAGACGCTGCAAGCGTAGGTGGACCCAGGGCTCCCGAAAGGCTGGGCCCCTCAGAAACGGCAGGGGCCGTGGGGAGCTGGTGGAAAATAACTGAGAACGAAGTCACTGACCCGAGTCCCGCAGAAGACGTGCTGGGCAGCAATCCAAAATACTCATAATAGTAATGGTTTAGGAATATTCAAGGCTTTGGGGGAAAACCCCAAAAAAGCAAAAGTCTGCATGGATAGATAGATTGAACATCTGAGTTTTGCAAATTATTTTTCCAGGAGTAATGGCAGAGTGCATCGAACAATCCACCTCCTCTGACCTCCTCTTATGATCAGGGGTGCGCATTTGCATCATGGCTGGAACCAGTGAGTCAATTGGTGTCCTCTGTGCATAAATGTAAGAATAAAAATACACCAAAAGAAACGTGCGCCATCAACCATAAACGCAACTGCCAGCTTCACCAAACAGTTAAAAATAAATAAATAGGTAAAAGCCACAGCGACAGTATTCACTGCTACAGGAAAGGGCAAACTGGTACGAAGCCTGGAAAATAGTTTGGTATTATAGATCCAGAGAAGTTTAAAAGTTTCTGCCCTTGGATTCAGTAACTTTAATTTTAGAAATTTCTTTGAGTGAAATAATCAGCAATGTGAACAACAATGTTTGTTAAGAATGTTTATCAACGTATTATTTACATTGGCAAAAATTATAAACAAGAAGAAGGAAGGAAAGAAAGAAGGAAATAACCTAAATATCCAAAAATGAGGAAATGTTTAAGGCAGTTATGGCAGGAATGATTGATGTGATATTGTATAAGCTATTAAAAATCACGTTTTTGAATATTTAATGACTTGGGAAATGTATATAACATGCTGAGTGAAATACAAAATTGTATATGCATCAGAATTTTACGTTTTTAAAATGTTGTATATACATATATATGTTTATCCAGAAAAATACATATAAAATGCCTGGAAGGAGATACACAAGTTAAAAAGTTGTTTCTGTTTGTTGGAATTATAGATGATTTTATTTTCTTCTTTATCCTTTAGGGTATTTGCCAAATTTCTTTAATGATTATATATTTTTTTCCTCTTCCCTGAGCAAGCTGTATTTATTTTTCTTCTTTTTCCTCTTGGGTTATTAAGGTATAATTGGTATAGAAAAACTACACGTAATTAATATATACAATTTGGTGACTTTGGACTTATGTCCCCACTTCTGTTACAATCACTACAGTCAAGGTAACTGGCATATCCGTTGCCTCCAAAAGTTTCATTGTGACCCTTCGTGGGATTGTTCTGTTTGTGTGGTGAGAATGATCGTATTATTTTTGAACAATAGCTTAGAAAACAAAGTCTAGGCTTCCCGTTCATTGCATAGTTAATGATGGGAAGACCCAAGCCAGGCCTTCAAGGAGCTTCCAGCCTGTAGGAGAAGTAGCCATGCAAACACAGGTTGTGCTGTGGGATGCAGTTGTTTCTCTTCCCTTGGAAATGTTTGAAACCTGGGAGGAAAGAGGAACCAGCGTTCTAGTTGCTGATGATTTGGGCTCTAGCTGAATAGACTATCTATTGTGAAAGTGTATTGTGCAAACAGAGAATAGGGCTTTTTGTGAAGGGACATAAGGAGCGTGTAGGGTGGGAAGGGGAGGAGGCGGGGCCGGGCAGATCCCTGAGAGCCTGGAAGCACCTGTCCTGTGGGTGGACCTTGGGGCTGGCCCGAAAGTCTCTCCTGGTTGTCCTTCCCAGCCTGCACCTGGCCTCGGTGTCCATGGCCAGCCCGGTACCTGGCACCCTGCTCACCACGGGGACTCAGAAATGTTTATTGTCCCTAAGAACAGATGAATGAATGAGCTTGTAACATCAGGGATCACTCTCATGAATTTCCTTGACGACATTAATTAAACAGTCTGAAAAAGAAGAGCTATTGTGAAGCCATGATGACGGGCTTCACACGAGACAGGAGGGGAATTTATAGTCTTTCCCCCCGAGGCCGCCAGGGAGGGCACGTGGAGCGTCTGCTTTAGCGTCAGGCGGGACCTGGGCTCGAGTTCGAACCCAGCTGTGGCCGTGACTGGAGTCTGAGGAGCTGCTGGCTGTGGTGACTCGCCGCAGTTGCCAGGTAACTACGTGACCCCGGCCAGACTCAGTCTCTGAAGGCTTCGCTGCCTGGAGAGTGGGCCATTCGGTGACCAAGGTGAGTGGAGAGGAGCAAACGAGGCAACGCAGGTAGGATAATGCTGTGTAGACAGTGAGGCGCTCTGCACCGGGGGCTCCATCGACGTCAGTACTATCACAGTAAGCCCCAGGCCTCGCCGTGTGGGCAGGGGTGGGGGGGAATATGCCACAGGCGGAGGGTTGTGCTACGTTGAATCTTCAGACCCGAATTGTCCTTTGCCTTTATATTCTTCATTCAATTAGGAAACTTTTATTGAGCACCCAAAATGCACCCACCACCCGCAGGGTTCTCCCGTGACAGAGGTGAGACCAGCGCTGACGCGCAGGGGAGCAGAAGAGGAGTGCCCGGCTCTTCCCCGTGGGATGCCGTCCTGTAAGAAGCGATGTTTAAACCGAGTCTTGAAAGAACAGGGAGAACCCGCTCAGCAAAGCGAGAAGGGAAGCGTGTTAGCAGGGGAACAGATTTTGGAAACAAGTTATGTAACCTCCTTGAGCCTCAGTTTCCTCTCCCAAGAATCCTACATCACCCTGAATGAGATAACATATGGGACGCACAGTGCCTGGCCTGCCGGTGCTGAACAAAGCCAGTTCCCCTGGGAAGCTTCCTTTCTGTTCACGGTCTTGCTCTTTCCCCGAGTTCCTCCAATATCTTGACTGTTGGCTTGGGCCGGTAAGTTACTCAGATGATTTTCCAGGATCCACAAAATAATTTTAAACTTGGATCATATTTTCCACCACAAAGAAAATCCCAATGAATTTGAATATACAGATGTCACAAGATTAACACTCCCTGTTCACAATGTGCTAAAATTAGAAATTAATGTTAGAAATCGGCTATTTAAAATTCCCCAAAATAACTTTTGGGTAAAGGAAGAAATCAAGGATAAAGTGTTCATTTAGAAAATAATATAAACAAGAACTGCATATATGAAAACCAACTGTATACATGCAAAGCTTTATTCAACAGTGTATGCGTATTTTAAAATAATTTTATTATTAAACTCAGAAAATTTTAAATAAAATAACATTCACAAAACAATTTAGAAATATCAAATAACAAAACCAACCCCAAATAAAGATGAGGAAGATAGAAATTAGGAAAAAGAATAAATTAGAACATAGAAAAACAGTAGAATTAATACATATGTCCTTGAGCTGGTTCTTTTTGCAGAAAGGAGGTCTAAATAAATACAACGGACAAACTTAGTGAAGAAAATAACCAGAAACACGAGTTAAGGTGAAACGGTGGCTGTGACAAGAGGAACAGAGAGGTGCTAAAAATATGAGAAGGTATTATGTGAAATTGCTGACAAATTTGAAAACTTCAACGAAATAGATGATTTTCTGGCAAAAAATAATAGAGAAGTTTGCGTTCAACAAAATCAGAAGTAGAATGTCTAAACCACCTCCTTCAGTTTCTGCTCAGATGTGCCCTGGCTGGACAGGCCTCCCCGACCAGCCTCCTAAAATAGATCCTCTGTCCCTACTCTGTTTACGTTTCTCTGTAGCATTTCTCACCATCTGATATGACCTCTGCCTAATTGTTTACCTGTTTTCCTTCTTTTCTCACCCCTAGAATAGAAGCCTCCTGAGGAGAGAGAACTTTGTTTTGTTTTTAAATTAAACTTTTTATTTTGAGATAATTGTGTTTTTTATTTTATTTTATTTTATTTTTTTGAGACAGAGTCTCGCTCTGTCACCCTGCGACAGAGTGTAATGGTGTCATTGTAGCTCACTGCAGCCTCAAACTCCTGGGCTCAAGGGATCCTCCTTCCTCAGCTTCCCAAGTAGCTGGGATTACAGGTGCTCGCCACCATGCCTGGCTAATTTTTTATTTCTATTTTTAGTTGCCTAGTTAAGTTTTTCTATTTTTAGTAGGGATGGGGTCTCGCTCTTGCTCAGGCTGGTCTTGAACTCCTGACCTCAAGCAATCCTCCCACCTCGGCCTCCCAGAGTGTTAGGATTACAGGTGTGAGCCACCTCGCCAGGCTCATGGTTGTTTTAATAAATTAAAATAGGTAGCTGAAAATGAGACACGCATTAATTTAACATGGAATGCAGGCACCATGGCTGGGGAAGGGAAGTGTTTAAAAAATGACCTCAGCCTGCAGTATTTAGTACAGTAATATGCTGTACAGACTGGTAGCCCAGAAGCAACAGTCTATACCATGATGTTCACATGATGATGAAATGGCCTACTGACACATTTCTCAGAACTATCCGGGTTGTTAAGTGATGCATGACTGTGTATATTATACACTTAACCAGGTTAGGAAGAAATTATGCAGAACGGGGGCTGGAAGAAACATGCAACAAAGTGGCCTCTGGGTGGAGGTATCAAAAGAATGGGGGTTTTTTGTTGTTTTTTTGAGACAGAGTCTTGCTCTGTCACCCAGGCAGGAGTACAGTGGTGTGTCATAGCTCATTACAGCCTCAAATTCCTGGGCTCAAGCAATCCTCCTGCCTCAGCCTCCCAAGTAGCGGGGACTACGGTTGTATACCACCACGCTGGGCTAAGTTTTCATAGAGGCGGGTTTCACTCTTGCTTTGGCCGGTTCCAAACTCCTGGCCTCAAGTGAACCTCCTGCCTCAGCCTCCCAGAGTTCTAGAATTACAGGCATGAGTGAGACCTTGTCTCAGGAAAAAAAGAAATAAATAGATAAAGCATTGTCAACTTAGGGTAGTTCTGACTTACACAATGGGTTTATCGGGATATAGCCCCATCGTAAGTCAAGGAGCATGTGTACAATGTGTGAATTGTCCAGCACTGTGCCTGGAATGTAACAGACGCTCATCAGTGGTTAAAAAAAAAAAATTAAAAAATAAAAAATAAGTAAAAATTAAAAATTACTTCTCCCTAACTGGCTGGCAGTTTAGGACAAAAAAATTTCTACCTTTACCTCACATAATACAACAAATTCTATGTGGACTAAATAATCATAATTAAAAGTTCAAGCCATCAAAAAGTTGTAAGAAAAAGAAAATAGACACTTTCAAACACGTGCAGAAGAAATGATTTTCTAAGCTTAAAATCAATGGTGGGGGCCGGGCGCGGCAGCTCACACCTGTAATCCTAGCGCTCTGGGAGGCCAGGGAGGGAGGATCGCTGTAGGATGGGAGTTCCAGACCTGCCTGAGCAAGAGTGGGACCCCGTCTCTACAAAGAAAAAAAAGTGAAAAATTAGCCAGGCATGGTGGTGCACGCCTATAGACCCAGATACTTGGGCTGAGGCAGGAGGATCGCTTGAGCCCAGGAGTTTGAGGCTGCTGTGAGCTATGACGAAACCACTGCACTCTAGCCTCAGCGATAGAGCAAGACCCTGTCTCCCGAAAACAAACAAACAAAAACCAGTGCAGGAAGTCAAGGAAAAAGAGAAGATTTTTGGTTACATAAATAAGTCAACTTTTTACCATGCTAAGAAAACAAAAATTCTCTCCAAGATATATTGTTTTTATTTATTTTATTTTTTTTTTAAGAGACAAGGTCTCTTAGCCGAGTGTGGGGGTGCACACCTGCCGGGAGAGTGTGGCAGGAAGATCGCCTGAGCCCAGACATTGGAGGCTGCAGTGAGCTATGATCGCACCAGTGCACGCCAGCCTGGGCGACAGAGCGAGACTCCGTCTCTAAAAAATAAAATAAAATAAAATAAAATAAAATAGCCAGGAATAAGACAGAGGGTCTCGCTCTGTCACCCAGGCTGGAATGCAGTGGCACCATCATAGCAAGAGATCCTCCCCTATTGGCCTCCCAAAGTGCTAGGATTACAGGCATGAGCCTCCACACCCCCTTCGATATATTGTTAAAGGAAAGAAGCAAGCTGTAGTTAGTATATTGTTAACATAAAGGAGAAAAATGTACACCAAACAAAACTACATATTTTTGTTTGAACACATTATGGGTATAAATGCCTAGAAAGTGGGTGGGAGGGATGGCCACAGACTGATACCATTTGGGGTGGGGAGTGGGTTGGGAAGAGAGGAACAAGAACGATGCTGGCTTTAACTGAAGCGTATGAATTTTTATTTTTTGCAGTACGAATATACTCGTGTATCACTTGTATAATTTTAAAAGAAAAAGCGATAACAAAAACAAAAAGGCAGATTGCCCTAAGTATTTCAAAAACTATTTTTTATTATAAGTGCTCATATAAATAACTTTTTTCTTTTCCTTTTTTACTTTTGGCACACCAGTCACAGCTAATGTATAAACAGTTTTTAAACTGTAAAATCCCGATAGATAAATGGCGAAAAGACACTATGAATCAGGTTGCTCAAGAGAGGAAAATACCAGAAAACAAAATTGCAAGAAAATGTTCGCGCTCACAGTCATTCCGCTAAGCCCAGCGTGACAGCCAGCTCGCGGACCACGAAAGGGTTGTCCCTGCTCTGCTCTCTTCTCTCCTCCCAATTTCCCTTCTGAGGCCCAGGACCAGCCCAGTCTTGGGAAATGGACAACTGGGGGAACTGTCAGTAGAGGGAGAAGGGGGGCGGTGGCCGAAGGGGACGCCTGCCCAAGCCTTCCTAAGGGGAGATTGTGCCAGCTTTGGCTGCCCCTCCCCTGCTGTCTGCGTCCCACCCCGGCTTGGCCTCCCGGACCTTCCTGCAACAGGCGGGCAGGTGAGGAGGAAGCTTGTGCGGAGAGCTGCAGGACGGCCAGCCTGCAAGTTGCGGGTATTTTGTTTGGTGTCGCACACACGGGCGTCCCGTCCCAGGGCTGTGCACCGGAGCACAGGGGAAAGGTTGACTTTTGGCTGCCTTGAGCCAGGAGGAAATGATGGGAAGAGGGGGGTAGGGCTAATGAAGACAACTGGATGGTAAAGCGCTTGCAGCAGAGTGGAAACCTTTGGGGACAGGGACCCTCTCTTTTGCCGTCTGGATCCCCTGTGTTGATTTACTTGGGCCCTCGCAGACGGCAGACGGCTCAGCTCTCAGTTTCTGGATTCGGACAACCTGCGTTTAAATCCCGGCTCTATCCACTCCCTGCTTGATACCCGGAAAGTAATTAATTGAACCTGTCAGAACTCAGTTTTCTCTTTTCTAAATTGAGGACAAGAACAGTGCTCCCTTCGCAGGGCCGTGGGGAGAGACCGGTGAGAGACCGAGACAGGCGGCAGCAGATCAGGCGCGGTCCGGGGCCTGCTAGTGGGTGGCAGCTGGTGTTGTGTTCTTGCCTGACCTCTTAGTGCCCAACAGCTCATGGGGTTTGAACCTGTGTGCCTCTCAGCTGCTGGCCAATTCCACCCACGTGTCCTCCTTACTTGTCTAAAACATAGCTCCTCATGTCCACCAAACCCACCCCACCCTGGCTCCAGTCAATGGCCCCACTGTCCATCCAGGGCAGACCAGAAACCCGGCATTCCCTCTCACCACACCCATTCGTGCTCACGGCTTGTTGATGGATCCATGTCTCAGGTGTTCATTACCCTGTCCCCTCCCACGGGTCCAGCTGCTGTGACCTCCCGCCTCCGCAATAGCCTTCTAGCTACACACTCTGAATCTGCTCTGGACACCTCAGGCCCATTCTTTTGAAAATTTTCTCTTACTACCTTAAAGCTTTTTTTTTTTTTTTTTTTTTGAGACAAAGTGTTGCTCTGTTGCCCCACTAGAGTACAGTGGCATCATCGTAGCTCACCGCAATGTTAAACTCTCAAACTCTTGGGCTCAAGTGATCCTCTTCCCTCAGCCTCCCGAGTAGCTGAGACTACAGGCGCAAGCCACAACGTCTGGCTAATTTTTCTATTTTTAGTAAAGATGGGGTCTCACTCTTGCTCAGGCTGGTCTCAAACTCCTGAGCTCAAGCCATCCCCCTCTCCTCAGCCTCCCAGAGTGCTAGGATTACAGGCTTGAGCCACCACGTCCGACCCCTTAAAGCCTTTTAATGGCTTCCAGTTGTCCCTAGGATAAATATTAATAAACATAAACAGCAGAAGTTATTGGGCAACTGCTGTGTGCCAGGCACTGTGTTAAGTGCTTTAGCTGCTTTGTCTCATTTGACCCTCACAATCCTATTAGATGGATACCATGCCTTTCAGCTTGCTGGGCAATCTTCAGCAAGTTAATTTATCGACTCAATTTCATTGTTGGCCAAGTGGAAATAATACCTTATGACACAGGGTTGTTGTGAGGATTCAATCAGTTATATCACGTAACGTGCTTAGAGCAGTACCTGGCATGTAGTAAGTGCTTACTAAATTAATCTAGGAGTTGGTAAAGATGCCCCATTTTGCAAATAGGGAAACAGGAACAGAGAGGTTAAGAAACTTGCCCAGGCCCCACAGTGGGCAAATGGCCCCATCAGGATTCACACCTACGACTGTTGACTCCAGGCATTAGATGAGTCTTGAAGGCGGCTCCCAGGGCCCTGCCTGTTGCTCACTGGCCTCCTCCAAAGGCATCCTTGCCTGTCTGCTCACTGCACACTAGCCTTGTAGCTCCTGAATGCACCTCCTGCCCTCCCACCTCTGTGTTTCACAAGGCTGTCCTGTGAGCCTTTGCCTCCTCCAGGAAGCCCTCCTTGAACCCCAGACCTGGTTAAGTACCTTGTGTCCACCTAAAGGAAGAAACTAGTCAGGTGTGTTGGCACACGCCTTTAATCCCAGCACTTTGGCAGGCTGAGGCAGGAGGATCTCTTGAGGCCAGGAGTCTGAGACCAGCCTGGGCAACATAGCAAGACCCTGTCTCTACAAAAAATACAAAAATTAGCCAGGTGTGGTGGTGCTTGCCTATAGTCCTAGCTACTCAGGAGGCCGAAGCAGGAGAATCACCTGAGCCCAAGAGGTCAAGGCTGCAGTGAGCTATGATTGTGCCACTGCACTCCAGCCTAGGTGACAGAGTGGAGAATCTGACTCAATAAATAAATAAATAAATAAATAACAAAGGAAGTAACTGAGGCAAAATTAATGTAAGTAGAGAGCTGGTTTGGGCCGAGTTTGAGGACTGCAATCCAGGAGAATAGATTCCAGTTGCCCTGAATATTTACTCAATGTAGTAGCATGTACAGGTGGTTTGTTAAGGGAAGAAGGAGAAGCAGTTCCTAAGTTGTTTACTAAGAATCTAGATTAAAATAACATAGGCTATTGATTGGCTACACATCGGTTTTGGTATCATAAATTCCAGGAACATGAAGATAATGGGTGAGGCAGGTAGTCAAACTACAGGGAAGAAAAGGAAGAACTAAAATGCCTTTAAACGCTTGTCCCCAGGCATGGTCGCAGGGTGGGCGTGGGGGCGTAGCTGAAGTCCTACACTCATGTCTCTCTGGGCCTGATAAATTTTTTTTTTTTTTTTTGAGACAGAGTTTCACTCTGTTGCCCGGGCTAGAGTGCCGTGGCATCAGCCTAGCTCACAGCAACCTCCCACTCCTGGGCTCAAGCGATCCTTCTGCTTCAGCCTCCCGAGTAGCTGGGACTACAGGCATGCGCCACCATGCCCGGCTAATTTTTTACATATATTTTTAGTTGGCCAATTAACTTCTTTCTATTTATAGTAGAGACGGGTCTTGCTGTTGCTCAGGCTGGTCTCGAACTCCTGACCTTGAGCAATCCACCCACCTCGGCCTCCCAGAGTGCTAGGATTACAGGCGTGAGCCACCGCGCCTGGCCTGGGCCTGATAAATTTTGCATACCTCACATGGTTCCTTCTGTTCTGGGCTATTTTTCTTTTCTTATTTCCCCCTTTTAATCGAAATTCTTCTCTTCTGAAAGCACTGATAATCAGCATGTTAGATGCAAGCTTGTCCTACGTCACTGGGAAATCTCGTTTCTGGGTAATCTCGTCCCACATGGAAGGGAAAGAGGAGAGATACTTAAGAACCGAGTTTGCAAGGTTGAATTGCAGCTTACAAAGAAGCTGTGGCATGTTGGATCATTTCTAAGTGTCTAGTTATCATGATTAGCTTTTTGTTGTTGACTTTAGATATGTAGAAATACAAAGCATAATCAATTTAAAAATCAAATAAATATTTCATCTACTTCTTGTAGATGAATCAAAGAATCAATTTAAGACCAAATAACTATTTCATGGACTTGTTGTCCTGGTCTGAACAAGGTGGTACTGAAGATCTCCAGTGAGGAAGATGTTCACTCAAACAGGGCTGCCCGATATGCTTGGTTCCTTCCAGCGTGGTTGGAAGGAGTCCTTTATTTGATGGTGTTTTCCAATAAACAAAATCTCTAGGTTGGAGACCGTGATCGTTGATGTCTTCTTCTCCTGGAAACTCGCTGGTATAAGAATTTTTAATTAATTTAGAATTTTTAATGAAAAGCTGACAAGGCTTTGGCAATGATGCAGAATATCACTTTAAGGAGAGCTGGTTCATAGGTTCCTTCACCCAGACACACGGGACTCCTCGTCATTATTTCAAAGGGAGAAAGCTGATGTTTCCCCAACAGGCTGGTCGAGCGAGTGGAAGAGGCTTAGGACAAGGAAGGTTAAAAGTTTCTGTAAGCTTTGCCAATTGATTTTTTATTATCCCGTCTGTGCGTTCCGCCGGTCTGGAAGGCTGAGGGTGGTATGCACAGTGGCCGTGCCGATCCGTCTACTCTCAGTCAGCTTTGACTGCACAAGGTAAGACTTCTATACACCTTTTATTGCCTCTTACAAATCTCCCCATTCTCTTTCTTTCCCCAACTTCCTATATCCATTCAGTTTTATCTAACATCCTTTATTTTAATCCCTTCAACTTAAAACAATCTTTAAAACCTCCAGACCAAATTACTTTTCCTTTAACAAAAACCACATTCTCATGAATTCTTTATAATCTTCTTTAGCAGAAACACATCCTATTTTTCTTATACACTCTCTGTGTGCTTCTCTTCTATCTAGTGGTTTTTAACTATATGTATTAACTACAATTTTAACTCTTAGTAACCTAAATTTATAGTGAAAAACCTAGGAAGTCATTTTGAACTGTTTTATATCAGTATTTGTAGATGAAAACCATTTCATAATGTTTCAGAAAGATGTTTCCTCAGGTTTTTTTTTTTTTGTTTATTAACAGCTCTCAATATATTTAAATTTTCTATACCATAAAAAATGAGAAGGCAAAGTACATAAATTTAAACTTATGTTAAATGTTTCATTATTTTAACTTACTTATAAATGACTCAGACATTTTTAAATTATCTGTTACTTAATGTAACATAACATGACTTTAAGATACACAGGTACCCCCCCTAATGTCTTCTCTAGTCATCCTGGGACCCACGTACCTATGGGCATCCAGAATGGCTACGAAGGGCAGAGCCCATCCGGGTCCTGCATTTACATACCAGATATAGAGCTCAGGACAGAGTACAGAGCTGTGAAGATGATGCCTGGGGGATCCTACCCTTCCCAGCAGGGCCAGGAAGCACAGCTGAGCTAGGGAAGACTCAATGGGTTTGGCTCTGTCCTGCTGCTGGTGGCCTAGGCACTGCAAACATAGGTATGTCTTCAGGCCTCAGCATGGCCACCCATCTAAACTCCAGAATCTAAAGTCTCAAAACCAAAGACACAAACTCACAGTAAGATGTGTGCAAGGCTTTGGGGAAACCCAGCAGCCACCTTCACAGCTATAGCTCACAGACAGATTAAGCAAGTATCAAAAATATTACAGAAGCAGGCCGGGCACAGTGGCTAACACGGCAATCCTAGCACTCTGGGAGGCTGAGGCTGGAGGATCGCTTGAGCTCAGGAGTTCAAGGACAGCCTGAGCAAAAGCAAGACTCTGTCTCTACTAAGAAGTAGAAAAATTAGCTGGGCATCATGGTGTGTGCATGTAGTCCCAGCTACTCAGGAGGCTGAGGCAAGAGGATCGCTTGAGCCCAGGAGTTTGAGATTGCAGTGAGCTATAATGACATCACTGCGCTGTACTGGGGGCAACAGGGAGACCCTGTCTTAAGAAAAAAAAAAATATTACAGAAGCAATAGTTTTATGACCTTAAAACATATATCACAGACAGTATAAACCTGTCTGCTAAATTAACCTAGGCAAAAGGGTCTTGATTATATTTAATACTGAAAAGCCTAAAGACATTCGAATTTTATTTTACAATTTTAAAACTGTTTTATTTATCAAAGATTACTAAAGTCATGTGAGCTTAGAAAGCATTTGGACTTAATTTACTTAATTTATGAGCACTCATTTATTTATGTCAATTTGGTACCATGTAGACAACATACAAATGCAGACATGTACACATGTGCACATAAAAAACACAGACAGACACTAATAAAGATTTTATAGCTTTGATTTTTAAAATTTCACCATGAGACAGGTGAAAGTCACTAGTTTAAAAGGGCAGTTGTATTAAATTGTGCCTCTGTAGATGGAACAAGTTAAAGTTTATCCAAGCCCTACTGAGTTTTCGAGAAAACTCAAGGTAGCAAACTTGCATCTCAAAGCAGGGAGAGAGTTTCAGCATTTTTGAGGAGTTTGATTGTGTTAGTTAGAGAAGATTAAAAATGGATGTTGGCCGGGCACGGTGGCTCACGCCTGTAATCCTAATACTCTGGGAGGTCGAGGCGGGAGAATCGATCGAGGTCAGGAGTTTGAGACCAGCCTGAGCAAGAGCAAGACCCCATCTCTACTAAAAGAATAGAAAGAAATTAGCTGGAAAACTAAAAATATATTTAAAAAATTAGCTGGGCATGGTGGTACGTGCCTGTAGTCCCAGCTATCCAGGAGGCTGAGGCAGGAGGATTGCTTGAGCCCAGGAGTTTGAGGTTGCTGTGAGCTAGGCTGATGCCACGGCACTCTAGCCCGGGCAGCAGAGCGAGACTCTGTCTCAAAAAAAAAAAAAAAAAAAGGGTGTCAAGGTAACACAAAATCATAGGAATCCACCACAGGATTTATAAAATGACCAATTTTATTTAGATAGGTCGCTTCTAGTTTAGTCCACATTTTCTAACTGGAACACTGAGCTCAGGGTGAAGTCCATTAATAAACAAGGCCAAAAAAGCATTTGCAGTTTTTTGGACCTAATATTACATATGTGAAAAGCAGCTGAAAGGCAGAACATCTGGATGTTTCAAAATCAAGGATCACACTTTTATATTGAATCCTAGGTTCCCAAAAAGAAGGAAACGCCACGGGACGGGGCTCTGCAATGTTCCCACTGCGCCGCTTGCCGCAAAGACATCCCCCTAGGCTGGTGGGTGACCCAAGGCCAATAAGCCCACTCCGAGACCAGCCCATCCCACGCAGGAGTCTTATCCCCGGTGCCAAGTGTTCCCATAGCCTCCAAGTATTCAAACTGTATCTTTCTTACCTAAACACACAGAGACCAGCAGCGCCCCGCAGTAGTAGCCATTCACTGCAACGGCTGTCAGCCACTTCCAAAGCTGCAGCTTTCACCAGTGACTTGCCAGTCGTAACACACAAAGGTCACGTTCTTTCTCACAGTACAAAGTAATCCCTGGTACCCCCAAAAGCCAAAGAGATCAGGAAGTTCAATGCAAAAGAGAACAGAGCTTCAGACCTGAGAGAAGCCTGCCTGTGACTCCTGAGACCCCATAGGGAGACAGAAGACCCCAAAGGGGTGTGTGTGTGTGACCTTTTTCTATGTTCTAGGGGTCTCTGTGCCGCTAGAAGTCTCTTCTAGGTTGTCATGTGGTGTCGACAGTGGCAAAAGGAAGGAGGAGCAGAAGTGGAAGGAAATGGAAGAACAAGTCTCAGAGGAATCAATTTGGGGAGATTTTAAGGTTCCTAAGAAGCCAATGACGTTTTGCATTGTTCTCAGCAAGAATCATGCCAACAAGATAGGAGGCAAACAGAGGAGTCAAATATTTTTGAAAGGGAGTTTCAGTTGACTGAAACAGTTCCCAGAAACAAGATCTAAAAGAGAAAATGCAAAAAGGCCTTTTGTTGTTTTTTTTTTTAAATTAAAGGCTAGGTATGGCAGCTCATGCCTGTAATCCCAGCACTTTGGGAGGCCAAGGAGGGAGAATCGCTTGAGCCCAAGACTTTGAGACCAGCCTGGGTAATACAGTAAGACTTTGTCACCACAAAAATCTAAAAATTAGCCAGGCATGGTGGTGCATGCCTGTAGTCTTAGCTACTCAGGAGGCTGAGGTGGGAGGAGCCCTTGAGCCCAGGAGTTTGGGGTTGCAGGGAGCTATGGTCACGCCACTGCACTCCAGCATGGGCAACAGAGTGAGACCCTGTCTCTATTTTTTAAAAAATTATAATCTGATTATCAGTGTTTAATTAAGCTGACTTCTGACTATAGAGCTCTTAAAAACATGTTTTCCCATTTCTTGTTATCAGATTTCAGCTGGGACAAACACAAATTCCATTCAATTTGTCTGGTTCTAAAACCAGCTTTTTCTAATTGTGCGTGCAAGTGAACTATTTTAGGCATTTCAAAGGACTCCTGTTTTGGCCATTGCTGCGTATAACCATCCCAGGTTATGTGGGTCCATTTCCCTAGATATTTATAAGATGACACCCCATAAGTGTTGTACATAAATCCAGCTGGTGTTTCTAAAGGAAACGGTCTCTTAAAAGAAGAGACAGATTTGGAAGCCTGATTTCTCATAAGTTAGGAACTTTCCAAAAGTGACCAAGGCCAGAAATGTGTTTTGGGTCAAAATGTGCTGGCTGTAACTCCTCAAGTTGTCACCCAAGAGTCGTGAACCACTGTCTCACGTGTCTCGGGATCTCTTATCACCTTGTAGCCAGTGTGCTCAGAGTGCCAGGTGACCACCCTTATTGCACCTTCTGGCTAACCTGAAAGTCCCTGCAGATGCTCTTCTTGCAGGGAGGCTCTATTAGCCGCTGCATGTCATGGACACACTTCCAGATACCTCTGCAAAGTCTCCAGTCACCTCGAGCACCTGAATGAGTCACAGGGAGCAATTGTCTCTTCTCCGTGGGCTAAGAGAACTCACCATCATGTACCTTTCAGTTTGGAATTAACAGGAATTGGTAACAAATGAAAAGACAAGTCTAAATTACAAGCAACAGAAAGCAACTGCAATTTTAAAAGCACACTGTGTAATTTTAGGCCAAAAAATGAAACCACTGGTGCTGGACTGCCCATACCATGACCCAAACCTGCTGTGAGAGGCAGAGGCACGGATGGCAGTTCTCTGCAGGGCTCTTATCCGAACCTCCTGCCCAGAGACAGAGACCGGAGTCCTCACTCTTAAAGGAAAGAGAAGGTTTGAAAACAGCCCAAATAAAATCTAGCCCTCAACTGAAAAGAAAAGGGAGCTCAAGGTTCAGGGAGACTCACCCTTTTGCACCCAGGAAAACCTCTGGAGTTAGAGGAACACGGTGGGTTCATGCTGGTACCCAGCTCCGAGTCTGAACAGCAGGTAGCTGGGGAGGCCGGGTTCAGGGGGCTGTTGCTCTGAATCCTGCTGACTTACACCAGATCTGTTGACGTAAAGGAAGAAACTGAGGCAAAATTAATATAAGTAGAGGGTTTATTTGGGCTGAGTTTGAGGACTGCAAGCCAGGAGCATAGATTCAAGTTGCCCTGAATATGTGCTCCGAATAGCAGCAGTGCCAAGTGGGCTTGTAAAAAAGGAAAAAAGGAGAAGCAGTTCCTAAGCTGTTTACCAAGAATTACATTAAAATAACATAAATTATTCATTGGCTATACATTGTTTTTTGTATCATAAATTCTAGGAACTTGAAGATAATGGGTGAAGCAGCTAGTCAGGAAACTACAAGGAAGAAAAGAAAGAATAGGCCGGGTGCGGAGGCTCATGCCTGTAATCCCAGCACTCTGGGAGGCTGAGGCGGGAGGATCACTTGAGGTCAGAAGTTCGAGACCTGTCTGAGCAAGAGTGAGACCCTGTTGTCTCTAGTAAAAATGGAAAAATTAGCCAGGTGTTGTGGGGCGCACCTGTAGTCTCAGGTACTCGGGAGGCTGAGGCAGGAGGATCACTTGAGCCCAGGAGTTTAAGGTTGCTGTAAGCTGGGCTGACGCCAGGGCACTCACTCTAGCCTGGGCAAGAGTGAGACTCTGTCTCAAAAAAAAAAAAGAAAAAGAAAGAAAGAAAAAAACAATGCCAAAATGCCAAAATGTCTTTAAACAACTGCCCCTGGGCATGGGTGAGGTGTTGGGGCCATGACAGAGGTCCCACCCCGACGTCTCTCTGGGCCTGGTAAATTCTGTAGACCTCACATAGCTGCTTCTGCTCTGAGCTATCCGTATTTTTCTTCTCTCACGTGTAAGCCCTACCACAGCTCCCCAAAGTTCGTGGGCGGCACTTTGTGCACTTGTAGCTACTTAATGCTTGTAACACTATGTTTCCTGCCCCTCTCAGTGGGGACCATGTCTTCCTTAAAACCTCAGAGTCCCAGCGCTCAACCAATATTTGCAGAATGAATGAATGAGTGAAGGAATGAACAAACGTGGAGGCCTTAGTCATCCAGCCAGCCAGAGACCGCCAAGTTGCTTTCTAATAAGGAAGGGGGGAATTTGATGGGAGACCCAGACCCAAGCCGGTAGAAGAGGTTTGGGGTAATCACGTGAGGAGAGGTGGGGCTCGTTGGCACAAGGGGCGTGGGGGACAGGTGGGAGGAAGGGAGACCGAAGCACAGCAAGCGGCAAATTCATTGCTGGTGTCCTGCTCCAGCTCCGAGGCTTGGGGACCCAAGTGGACAGTGCCCGGCACACGGCGAGCGCTCAGTAAGTGATGGTCATCAAATTGATGCCACATCCTCTAACCCTATAACATAACAATAAATAGAACAACCATCTGAACGGAGCTCCTGTGAAAGGCTGTTTCACTAGCTGGGAAAGGGAAGGAAGGAGGAGTAAGATGAACAAAGGCAGAGCAATGCCAGGGCGCGTTGGCGCGGCGCCCCTGGCGGGACCGGCGAGCACGCGGAGGACCCGGTGCGGTGCGAGGGCGGGCAGGTGGGCGGCGCCGGAGCGGAAGGTCCCGCGTGCCGTGCTCTGGTACCTGGGCTTTGTCTCGGAGGCCGGTGATCCCCAAAGTGCGCTCGTTAAGTGACAGTGCATGAAAGGACTTCGATGCCAAAGAAAGCCAAGAACTCAGGGAGTAAAAACGTGACGCGCGCCCTTTACCGCAAGGCCCGCCCCCCCCGGAGTCCTTAATTTGCTATTTTATGTTGGAATTGTCCGCGGATGAATGTGGTATAGAGGATTTCCGAAACTTATTTGACCAAAGAACAAGGGTTCGAAGGACTCTGCTGGAGAACGGCTGCCGGAGAGAGTCTTGAGGGGCTGCGAAGAGATGGGATCAGATTTGCGATTTAGGCAAAGAAATGTGGCCCTGTTGGGGGTGGGGGCGGGCTGGGGGGGAGGCAGGTGCAATCCATCTGCTTCAAGGCAGTGGAAAGTGGGCAAGCCTCCGTCCGATTACTCTCCTCACCGGCCAGCGTGGGGAGGGGCGCTCAGCCTAGGCACAGCTTGCTTGCTGTCCCATCCTGCTCGGTGGTCTAAACGCTCGGTGCTGGAGAAACCTGGGTGTGGACGCATCTCATGGCGGTGACAGGGAAGGCAGCGCCCTTGCATCTCTGTCCTCCCCGCCAGCAGGTGCGGCTCCTGCCTCTGCAGACCCAGGCCCTGGCTGCACTGTGTGCAGGTCTCCTCTGCCCCTCTCCTGCCTGCCCTTGCCACGGCTGCCCTAGGTGCTGGGCCGCAACCTCCTGCTGTCCTCTCCCTCCCTTGGATCCCATTTGTGAGTCAGAAACCAGCAGGAGTCACGGTGAGGTTGCAAAGACTCATGTCTTGTCTGTACACCTGTAAAAAGAAGATATAAGAGGCGTGTCCACCCGGATACAGCTATATCAAGGGTAAGGAAAAGCAGAACCCACGGAGGAAGATTAAGCATAACAAAGGGCCCGGCCATCAGCCTCCTGAGCCCTTGGACATGCTCCGAGGCCCCTTCGGGTCCCCACCGGAGTCTCCATCTGCCAGCGCATTCTCATTAATTAAACTCGCCTTCTCTGGAGCATCAGCACTCATGACAAATGAAGACAAGCTTTCAGACGCAAGATCGTTCTTATTTATCATCCGTGGTGGTAAGTCTTGCTTTCTGTTTTTCATTGCAAATATCCAGCATTTTCACTATATTATGGATTAAATTTAAAAAACTGAAAATTCCCTCTCCCCTCTCCTCGCCTGGGTAGAAATGTGCACGGGGTTCTAAACTGATTTACAAATGGCCTTTGGGCGCATACCTGTCTCTAAGCTACCCCGCACGTCTCTGCGTGGCCGTGGATTTGGATGTGAATTTGTTGACTGCAAGTGGACTTTTTGCCTCTTTCTTTCTTTTATTTCTCTTTTTTCTTCCTTCTTTCCTTTCTTCCCTCCCTCCTTTCCTCCGCCCTTCCTTCTCTTCTTTTTTCTTTCTCCCTTCCCTCCTTC
Organism: Lepilemur ruficaudatus; assembly: GCA_963574885.1. NCBI lineage: Eukaryota > Metazoa > Chordata > Mammalia > Primates > Lepilemuridae > Lepilemur > Lepilemur ruficaudatus. Next base: position 45,002 of record CAUYRT010011585.1, read on the forward strand.
CCTTTTTTCTTTTTTTCTTCCTTTCTTCCTGTTTTATTTCTTTCTCTTTCTTCCCTTCTTTTCCTCCCTCCCGCTCTCCTTCTTTGTCTTCCTCCCTCCCTTCCTCCCTTCCTTTCTCTCTTTCTTTCATACCCAACATCCACCCATCCTGCTTCTTATAATGCATCCCAGTTTTGGTTTGAGGGCGCTACCCCTCCTCCACTCCAAGTCCATGCAGCTGGGTGGTACTGCCCCACCCCTAAGGGTGACGTGGGCCCAGGCTCAGCTAATATTGCGTCACATTTCCTTATTTTCATATTTAGCCAAGTCAGGCCAGTGAGAGCCAGTGAAACTCAATTAGTTGTTTGTTTTACTAGACTTACCTTTCCCCTTTTCCTGAGTGGGTACAAGGTTTGGAGCTATGGCCACTGTCTTGTGATGACAGGAAAGTGAAGCCAGCATGGAGGAGAGCAGAGCTGCGAAGCTGGGACTTGGTGCCTTGATCAAGCTGCACCTGAAGACCGATCTAACCCTGGGCTTTTCTGCCCTATGAGCTAATAAATCCACTTTTTGCTTTAACCAGTTTGGGTTGGGTTTTCTGTCACTTGCAAACAAAACAGTCCTCACTGAGTCTTTCTCTAACATCCGTCTATTCCTGCATTACTGCATCCATGGCAGACTCACAGCTTCCCTGCTGTGGATCGAAATACCCGCCTCTCCTCTTCCTCTTTATAGGGTGAGCACTGCACATGCGTCCTGCTGAAAGAAAAAGAACTGTTTTTAAACAGTCTGAGCTCCAGTTTCCTCTGTACCTCCAAATAGGCAAGTCATATATGTTCCCAGGGTCCCAGCAGACACTAGAGCTGTCATCTGGCATCTGTCCTGAAACCCAGAGCAGTTCTCCTGCGGGGAAAGGGAGCCACCTCAGCAGAACCGAGGGGACCAGGAATTCAGGGTGTTCCGAGTTTCTCGATGACCAAACTGGCCAAACCTGCCTCTTCTGGCCCAGCTCCAGAGGCAGAGAGGACTTGTGTCATGTTGGAGGGAACAGGACGCCTGGCCAGCACGGTGGAGAAAGAAGTGTGAAAGGCAGGGGCTCAGGCATCAGGTCCTCGTCTCACCACTCACAAGCTGGGTGCTGATGGTGAATGACTGAGACTCCTGTGCCTCCGTTATCCCATCTGTGAAGTGGGGATAGCAGTATCCACTTCACAGAGCTTTTGTGGGGACAGAACAGCATAATGGGAAAGGCATAATGCCTGGAGTGAGCACTCAGAGTATGGGGAAAACAATAACATTAATATTAATAATTATCATTGGACATCCCCAAGCCTGGCCCCACTTACAAGCATGTGGGAGCATCCTGTTACCTGGGAGGATTCAAAATCAGAGAGGGCAAAAGCTGGCTACGGTTTGGCTTCTACCCCTCAATGGAGCCACGAGGTGAAGAACATGGGCCTTGGTTCAGGTAAACTTAGGTTCAAGACCAGCTCTGTCACTGATGAGTTGTGTGACCTTGAATAAGCCATGAGCAGCCTTCAGAGCCTTCGTCGCTTTGTCTGTAAAATGGGCAAGTGGAAGCCTACCCCGAGACTGTGAGGATGCTGTGAGCGAGTGCAGCCACCCACGTGGCATGTTCTTAAACACTGGGTAAGTGGCGGGGACACCTCAGGCGTGTCCGTGGGTGGCCGCGCAAGTGGCAGTCCATTATTAGGTGAGTGCAGGGGTGAGGCTGCTGTTATATTTATTTAAGCAGAGTTGAGGAAGAGGAAGAAAAAAGAGGAAGAATAATGAGAAAACAGCACATGCTCCAGATGAGGAGTGACGTGGAGTGACATTGTTTTGAGATCTTGATGTGCAGACTGTTTGCTGCCGTCTGGGAGCTGTCAGAGCAAAAGACCTGGTGTCTAAAGAGCTGGGTTCTCACCAGCACCTCTGAGTGATCCAGAAACCCGTGTTCTGGCTGAGACGCCTTCCTCACCCGTGTGACCTTGGACCAGTCACAGCTACTCTGAGCCTTATGTCCTATTTATACTATAGGGCTTTTGACCCTTGTTCCTTTCCCAGGATGGCCATGTGGATGAAATGAAATTTGGAATGTGGAAACACTTTAGAAACTGTCTAGAATCCTCTTCTGGCCCCAGATAGCCTTAATATTCTATGGTTTGGGTCCTGCCATTTCTCAGTGCTTTAAACATTTTTTTTTTTTTTTTTTTTTTAGACAGAGTCTCACTCTGTTGCCTGGGCTAGAGTGCAGTGGCATCAGCCTAGCTCACAGCAACCTCAAACTCCTGGGCTCAAGCAATCCTCCTGCCTCAGCCTCCCAAGGAGCTGGGACTACAGGCATGTGCCACCATGCCCAGCTAATTTTTTCTATATATTTCTAGTTGTGCAGCTAATTTCTTTCTATTTTTAGTAGAGACGGGGTCTAGCTCTTGCTCAGGCTGGTCTTGAACTCCTGACCTCGATCGATTCTCCCGCCTCGACCTCCCAGAGTGCTAGGATTACAGGCGTGAGCCACCGTGCCCGCCTAAACATTTTCAATATACTTTTCGTGTGTCTATCTCATGTCCTGGAGGATGGACGGGGCGGGGAGGGGAGGGGTCTGATGTGGGCCGCGCTCAATGGCGGAGGCGGTTGGAACCAGGCTGTTAAGTGGGGCGCAGGCTGCGGGGGTGGAGGGGCAGGCAGGCTAGTTGGCTTGGGTGTCAGGCAGACCTGAACCTGAAGCCTGGCCTCCAGCTGGGCGACCTTGAGCAGGTCACTTATGAACCCTCCAGCCTCCCTTTACTCTTAGGGATGAGAGTATTATCATGAGGATTAAAAGAGAAACATGTTTAAAGCACTTAGCATGGTCTCTGGCATGTTGTCAGCCTCTGTGAGTTTTAGTTCACTACCAAAAGAAGAGAAACAAATTAGAAGCTCAGGAACACCCGAATTGATTCAGAAATGAACATCCGCCCCGCCAAGGGAGTGTCTGATTTTCAAATGCACTTGTCTTCCTTCATTTAATAATATTTAATTGGCCTAGGATGGCAGAGTATGGCCTCTCAGGGTGGGAAGGGACATTAGCCAGGGCTTGCAGCTGTGGCCCCGGCAATCCTGGGCTCAGCAGAGCTGCCTCAGTCCCAGGAAGACCCAGTGGGCCAGGGGTTCAGGGATTTGCTCCCAAAAGCAGTTTGGAAACCCGCAGCCATTGCATGAACCCAGTACATTCCTGAGAGTCTGAGGCCCTTTGAGCAACCCTGTAACGTTACACTTCACTACCTGTCTTTCCTGGAGCAGGGATCTACTGCCCTGTCCAGGCCATCTGTGTCCAGCTTCTAGATATGATTTCTAGAATTTTCCACTCTTAAGGAGCAGCTTCGAGCATAACCCAGCGGGACCTCCAGGGTCCCGGCTGACTGGCGGTCCCGAGAGGTGGGCTGGGGGACTGAGCATCAGAAGGAGGAGGGAGCCCAGGAAAAGCCAATTCTTCCTGGGGGTCCCAGGAGCCAGTGAGCTCTGTCCTCTGTGAAACCGCAGCTTGTTATACAACAGGCTGTAATTAATATCATCAGGGCTCGGAAAGACAGCCCATCACTAATAAAAAATGAAAGCCAGCTGGGCCGGGTGCCCAGAGCCTGCAGACGCGGGCCGGACGGGGCGCCTCCAGCAGAGGGCGCTCACGAGGACGGGCGTGTCCCCACGCGGAGCTCGCCCACAGTGCCGGCCACCAAACTGCACCAGAAGACCTGCTTCCTGGGGTGTGAGTCATTCAGAGGACAGTGTTGGGACAGTGTTGGGGGCGCGGGGAGACGGAGAATGGGACACTCGCTTCGGAGTTGATGTACTTTGATCCCGTTTTCCACCGGTTGGGTTTCTACCCTAGTGCAGAGGACTTTCCCTCACAGTGTTACCTGTTGCCAGATTCACCTGCTGAGAGCACTCAATCGCATCATGCCGCTGC
>CAUYRT010011586.1:0-42613 GCA_963574885.1 Lepilemur ruficaudatus
ACCTGTAGTCCCAGCTACTCAGGAGGCTGAGGCAGAAGGATCGCTTGAGCCCAGGAGTTTGAGGTTGCTGTGAGCTAGGCTGACGCCACGGCACTCACTCTAGCCTGGGCAACAGAGTGAGACTCTGTCTCAAAAAAAAAAAAAAAAGATGAAGCCAAAAAATTCCTGTTGCCCAGTAGCCATCATAAAGTCGTAGCACAGCACACCACTCATGTTTGTGGTAATTCTGCTTTAAACAAACCTACTGCGCTGCCAGTCATATGAAAGTATAGCACATATAATTATGTACAGTACATAATACTTGATAATAAATGACTATGCTACTGGTTTACATATTTACTATACTATACTTTTTATCACTATCTTAGAGTATACTCCTACTTATAAAAAAAAAAAAAGGTAACTGTAAAATAGCCTTAGGAAGGTCCTTCAGGAGGTGTTCCGGAAGAAGACATTGTTATCATAGGAGATGACAGCTCCATGCATATTATTGTCCCTGAAGATCCTGTAGCAGGACAAGATGTGGAGGTGGAAGACCGTGATATTGATGATCCTGACCCTGTGTAGACCTAGGCTAATTGTGTGTGCCTTTGTTTTTAACAAAAAAGTTTTTAAAGTAAAAAATAAATAAAAAATTTCAAAAACAGAAAAAAGCTTGTAGAATAAAGATATAAAGAAAAAATATTTTTGTATAGCTGTACAATGTGTGTTTTAAGCTAAGTATTATTATAAAAGAGTTAAAAAGTTTATCAAGTAAAAGCATTACAATAAGCTAAGGTTATTATTATTGAAGAAAGAAAAGACTTTTTAATAAATTTAGTGTAGCCTAAGCGAACAGTGTTTATAAAGATTACAGCAGTGTACAGTAATATCCTAGGCCTTAACATTCCCTTACCACTCACTCACCAGTTACTCATTGACTCACGCAGAGCAACTTCCAGTCTTGCAGGCTGGTACATTCATGGTAAGCACCCTGTATAGGTGTACCATTTTTATCTTTTATAGCATATTTTTACTATACCTTTTCTATGTTTAGATATATAAATAGTTATCATTGCGTTACAGTTGCCTACAGTATTCAGTACAGTAGCATGCTGTACAGGTTTGTAGCCTACGAGCAATAACCTATACCATATAGCCTAGGTGTGTGTGTAGTAGGCTATACCATCTAGGTTTGTGCAAGTGATTTTGCACAACAACAAAATCGTCTCATGATGCATTTCTCAGAACGTATCCCTATCATTAAGCGATGTGTGACTGTATTGAAGTGATTATATGACATTAACTCTTAACTTGTTAATACAATGAATTGCATTGATTTTAGTACTAATCTTGGTCATGATATCTAATCTTTATAATCTATAATCTTTATAATCTTTTTTATATCTTGCTGGGTTTGGTTTAGGCTTTTAACATCTATATTTATGGAAAGGTTGTACTATAACTTTCTTACACTGTCCATATCAGGTTTTTATACCTAGATTATACTAGCTTCATAAAATGAATTGGGGACTGTTCTCTGTTTTTTGGTCTCTTTATATGCTTGGTAGAACTCACCTAGAAACCTATTCAGGCCAGACTTTCTTATGAAAAGAGTTTTCACTCCTGGTTCAATTCCTTAAATATTTATGGGAATATTCAAGTTTTCTATTCATTACTGTATCGTTTTTAGCAAATTGTATTTTGCTAGGAATTAGTATATTTTATCTAAATTTTAAAACAGTTTTGGTATAAAGTTATTCATAATATCTCTGTGGGTTCTGTAGTCATGTCTTCTTCATTCTTGATACTGGTAATTTGTGCCTTTTCTTTTTTTTTCTCATCCTTGCCAGATATTTACCAATTTTATTAGTCTTTTCAATGACAACTTGTAGCTTTATAAATCAAAAGGATTAGACAATAAAAAGTATTGTGTGTTATTTTCTATTTCAGTAATTTCTATTCATTGTTATTTCCATCCTTCTATTTTGGATTTTAATTTTCAGGGAGCTTTTTCCTTTCTTTTAATTTCAACCTTTTTATATTCTTGGGTTTTAGATATGTCTTTTGTTAAAAGCATATAGTTAAGTTGTTTTTTATTCCAGCCTCTTAATCTTTGTCTTTTAGTTGGAGCATTTAGTCCATTTACATTTAATTATATTTTGGTATTTTGATTTATATCTATGGCCTTCTTATGTGCTTTCTATTTGTACCACTGTTGTTTGTTGCTTTTCCTCTCTTTCATTGATTTATTTGGATCATCTGAATATTTTTATCATTCCATTTTCCCTCTCTTTGAAAGTTTAAGCATTCTTTTCTCTTAGTGTGTATCCCAGAAATTACAGTATACTCTCTAATTCATCAAATTCTGATATTGATACCAATATTGTCCTCCTGAATAGTGTAAGCACTGTAGAACACATTAATTTTTTATAATGCCTTCCTTGACTTACAGACTATGTTTTTCATGTGTTTAAATTACATATGTGTATATAAAAACATAAGTTACAAGTGTTTATAGCATTCTCTATTTCTTTAACTATTTTTATTCATTTAGATTTACACTTATCCTTTCTATGTTCTTTATTCTTTTAGCATCTCTAAGGTTTTATCTGAGTTAGTTTTCCTTGTGTCAGTCTGCTGGGTACAAACTTTCCATTTTTGTTAGTTTCAGAATTTTCTTATATTCCCTTCACTCTTGAAGGATATTCACCGAGTAAAGAATTCTAGGTTGGCATTTTCTTTCTGTTAGATATCATTCCACTATCTTTTGACATCCATTGCTGCTGAGAATTCAGCTAGCAATCTATCACTTCTCTGAGGGTAATCTGTCTTTATTTCTCAAGTTACTAAAATTTTTCTTCATCTTTTGTTTTCTTTAATTTTCTCTAAGATGTATCTTAAGAGTGTGTATATCTGTGTTTTAACCTTGCCTTAGGTTCTTTAAGTTTCTTCAGTCTGTGTGTTGATATTATTCATGGTTATAGAAAATCCTTAACCATTTTCTCTTCAGATATTGTCTCTGCTCCTTTCTCTCTCTCGTCACCTTTGTGACCAAATTAAATATAGGTATAGGTATACCTTGTGGTATTCTCAATGTCTCCTACCTTCTTTCCTGTATTTTGCATGTTTTTTCTTTATGCTTTCTTCTTTGTTTCTTCTACCCACTCTTCCAGTCCTCTAATGTTCTCTTCAGCATTGTCTAATTGCTGTTAATATATTCACTGATTTTTTTAATTTTAATTATATTTTTCAGTTTTATAGTTTCTATTTCCTTTTTTAAATCTGCTATATTACTTTTTACTTTCATTTTCTTACCAAAAAATTCAAGCTCAGCTTTTATGTTCTGGGACTTAGTAAGCTTCATTGTTTGATAAGCTGTGTTGAATAATCTCAGTATATGAAGCCCCTGTAGGTTTGCCATGATTGTCTGTTATTTTTGCTTGGTCAAAATCTCTTATTCCATCATATACCTGATTCATTTTGATTGTATGCTGGAAATTATGTTTAAAATTATTGGCCTAGGACGATGCTTTCTTCCTCCAGAGAAGATTTTTATTTGCTTCTAATAGGTACTATTAGGCATTAGCAGTTTGGGACTATATTAATCAAGGTTCAAAGCTTAGATTTTTCAGGGCCACCTAGATGTAAAGCCAGGATGCAAGTCTGTGAAGGAGCTGATTACTTCTAGTTCACCCCTAGCTCTTTAGGGTCCTAGCTCATTGCTAGAGAGTAGACTTTATCAGATTCCCCTGAATTCTGACTTGTTTTCCCTTAGAGATATCATCTGTATAAGCAAATGTCCTCAGGGCAAACAGGACTATGATTCTTGGCCTGATCTTTCTGAATTCTCATTCTCTCCTAGATCTCAGGGACATTCCTGACAATTTGGTTAATACTTTGATGCTTTCAAGTTTTTTTTTGTTTTTTCAACTTATTTGGTTATCTTCAATGGGAGACATTACATAGTCTTCCATTATCAGAAGCAGAACTCTAGCAATATACTTAAAACTGTTTTTATGTAGTTTCACATTACTCTCCATAAAGATTTACCAATTTATATTTATACCAATGGTAGATGAGAGTGTCCATGTTTACATTTTAATAGGTCAAAATGATGTTTTGGTTTAATTTGCATTTATTTTGTTATTAATGTGGTCAAATATTTTAAAAGTATGTTTACCCATTTCTTTTTCATCTAGTCACTTTAGTTGCTTAGTTTTCTTTAGTTCTTTAGGTGTTGTTTTAGTTGTAAGAATTCTTTATTTACTAAGGATATTTACCTTTTTCATGTGTTTGTAAATATTGCCCCAAATTTGCCTGTTTTGTTTTGCTTATTGATTTTTTTAAATATGGAGAACATTAAAATTCTGTCAGAGAAAGTTACAAATAAGCAAGAAGGAAGGAAAGAATGAACTCTTTGGTACTGGATTAGAGTTGGAGACAGCATTATGACTTCATATTTGATTTATTATCTGTACACACACACAAATATATACACACAGATAGATGCAGAAATAATTATAGATACATGTACATACATGAGTTAGTACACATACATTCCTAGCTCTGTCCACTTAGGAGGCCTAAAACAGTGATAATGAGCATATCTACCCCTAGATCTTCATTTCTAAATATCCTCCTCTAATAGAAGGAGGCCAGGGCTCCTTGAAGAAATGATTATTAATTCTAGGGCTGGGACAGAGAAAAGATAAGCCTGAAGCATAAGGAAGTGTTCAAAAAAGTGGGGTCATGTCAGAGAGACATAGGAAACAACCTGAAAGCACTCCCAATGGCCCAAACTCGAACAATTCGAGCAAAAATAATAAGAAGAACATAGTATTAGATTATAACCGAAAGTATAAAATAAATACATATGTGAGTCCATACTGCTATAAAGAAATAATTATATAAATGGATAAATAAATGGGAGAGGGATAAAAACCTTCCTTATAGAGGAATTTCAAGTACTAAGTATAGATAATCTCCCTCCTCTCTTAAGTGTATGCTGGACTTAGTGACTCACTTTCAAAGAACAAAATAAGGAAAGGAAAATAGTAACTTGACAGTGGAGAGAACTGGCAGATACCATCTTTACCAAGTGAGCAAGTTAACACCACCAGTGATAAGTCATGTGGATATTAGCTATTCCCTCATGTGATGTAATGAGAGGGGCATTTCACCTTTGATATTCTATCCCCCACCCCCACAAAAAAAAAAACATAATTCCAACCTAGGCAAGAGAAAGACATCAGACAAACCCAATTCTATAAAATACCTGGTCATTACTCTTTAAAGCTATCAAGGTCATGAAAAACAAGGAAAAACTGAGCAACTGTCACAGACCAGAGGAGACTAAGGAGACATGATGACTACATGCAGTGTGGAAGCCTGAATGGGATCCTGCAACAGAAAAAGTACATTAGTCCACGAACTGGTGGAGTTTAGTTAATAGTAATGTACCAGTGTTACTCTTTTAGTTTTGGCAGAAGTTCTATAGTTCTCTAGTTACCTAAGATCATAACACTAGTTGGGTTAGGGATATACAGGAACTCTCTGTACAGTTGTCCGTCAGTACATGCAGGGGATTGGTTCCAGGACCCTCGAGTATATCTAAATCCACACATCTCAAGTCTTGCAGTTAAAAGTCAGCTCTCCGTATATACAAGTTTCACATCCGCAAATACCTGCTTATAACTGGACCTACACAGTTCAAACCCATGTTCAAGGGTCAACTGTGCTATCTTTGCAACTTTTATGTAAATCTAAAATTATTCTAAAGTAAAAAATTTTACCCAGAACTAAACAAAAAGAAACCATGAGTTTATACCATTATTTCCAGTTTAAAGTAACAATTACAGATGTTTATTTATGAGGCAGTTATTAGATGGTAAGAAATTGTTTTTAACGTGTAATTTTGGCATTGTGGTTATGTTACAAAAAAGAGTCCTTACCTTTTGGAGATAAGTACTGAAATATATATATATATAACATGTTATTGACATCTGGGATTTGCCTCAAAATCAGGCAACGGGTAGGCAGTGCATCCTAGATTGGAATATAGGTGAAACAAGATTGGCCAATGCATTGTTTTGTTTTGTTTTGAGACAGGGTCTCACTCTGTTGCCCAGGCTGGAGTACATTGGCCTCATCATAGCTCACTGTAGCCTCACACTCCTAGGCTCAATCAAGTTTCCCAAGTAGCTGGGATTACAGGCACACACCACCACACCCAGCTAGTTTTTTTATTTTTTGTAGAGGCGGGTTCTTGTTTTTGTTCAGGCTGATCTCAAACTCCTAGCCTCAAGTGATCCTCCTGCCTCGGCCTCCAAAAGTGCTAGGATTATAGGCGTGAGCCACCACACCTGGCCCTAATGCGTTGTTAATTGTTGGATCAGGATAATGAATACATGAGGCTCTTTGCTTTCTGCTTTTGAAATTTTCTATAATATAAAGGTGTTTTTTAAATGAGAGAGAAATTACAGGGTTTTTATTTAACTTTTAAAATTTTATTTTTATTTTATTTATTTTTAGAGACGCTCTGTCACGCGGGCTGGAGTGCAGTGGCATGATCAGAGCTCACTGTAGCCTTCAGCTCCTGGGCTCAAGGGATCCTCCCACCCTAGCCTCCCAAGTAGCTGGCACTACAGTTGCATGCCCACATGCCTGGCTGATTTTTTTATTTTTTTGTAGCAATGGAGTCTTGCTATGTTGCCCAGCCTGGTCTCTCATTCCTGGCCTTAAATGATCCTCCGCCTCAGCCTCCCAGAGTGCTGTGATTACAGGTGTGAGCAACTGTACCTGGCCAACTTTTTTTGTTTGTTTGTTTGAGACAGAGTCTAGCTCTCTTGCCTGGGCTAGAGTGCAGTGGCGTCATCATAGCTCACTGCAATCTCAAACTCCTGGGCTCCAGCATTCCTCCTGCCTCAGTCTCTCAAGTAGCTGGGACTATAGGTGTTCACCACCACAGTTGGCTAATTTTTCTATTTTTTGTAGAGACAGGGTCTCGCTCTTGCTCAGGCTGGTCTCAAACTGATCTCAAGCAGTCCTCCCTCCTTGGCCCCCCAGAGTGCTAGGATTACAGGCGTGAACCACCTCACCCAGCTCAACTTTTTAAATTTTATATTTGTGTATCTTATCTCTGAAAACTTGGGGTCCCTGCCACATCAACATACTTATTTGCTTCATCCTACTAGTTTAAATATATAATAAAAAGTGGTATTACTGAATGCAGATTAGTTTTAAAATCACTTTAAATAACTCTTTGCTTTGTGGTTATGCCACAAGCTTGATATAGATAGATTTGGGTTTATTTCCATTTGTTTGGATTTTTTTAAATTGAAGTTATTATTGATATAATTGTAGATTCACATGCAGCTATAAAATAATACAGAGAGATTGTTGTAGACTTTGCTTAGTTTCTCTCAACATTAACCTTCTGCAAAACTAGTAGGATATCACAGCCAAGATATTGACATTGATGCAGTCCACTGATTTTATTCAGAGATCTGTATCAGTTTGTTTTAATTTTCAGGATTGCCTTTTTTGCTTCTTGCTTTAATTTTGTTTTTTAAATTATGAAAAACATTTACATGATTGCACAAAGTCAAATCTCTGAATAGAGTTTATTGAGAAAGGTCTGGTTTGCATCCCTGTCCACATTCACTTTCTTGCCCTAAAGAAAACTATTTTTAAAAATTAGTTTTATTTTTCTATTGTTTTTGTTTGATAATATATGTATATATTTTTGTATCACCACCCCCTTCTTCTACACTGTCATATATTCTCTTTTAAACCTTGATTTTTTTTTTTAATTTAACAATACAAAAACACTGGGGATCACTCCATAGCAGTATGTAGACATCTTTTTCATTCCTGTTTATACCTGCTTAATACTCCATTATGGTATAGAATAGTTTATTAAACCATTCCCCTATTAATGGACATTTGGATTGTTTCCAGTCTTCTGTTACATGAATATACTTGTACATACATCATTTCATACTATTGCTAATGCCAAATTCCTTGCATAAATGTTATGCCACTTTGCATTCCCACAGCATTGTATGAGGGTTGTAGGCTTTAATTTTAAATTGTGTTTAAAGAACTGAACTAATCTCTCAGTCATATTGATTAGTGTATATAGCTTACTTCATTATAAACCTGTAATCATATGTATAAGTCTGGACAAAGAGTCATAGATAAATTCTGATTTATTTTATGCCCTTCATTCATATCTGTGGACTTGATCAGAATGCTGTTAACTAAAGTAGATTTCTTATCATTGTAAGGTCACTGGGTCCAAGAGAATTTGTAATACTCAGAAGTAAAGATAAGGCCATTTTTCGCTCTGCTGGTTGTTTACTTATAGATAGTAGGCAGTGTCATTGACTCTTAGTAGGAGATGTAAAAGATAGAGTTGTTCTGTCTTTTTGCCAGACTCTAAAAAATACTACTTGTCCAAAAGATACTCTTCATATTTCTTATGCACACCATTGAGGACTCAAGAGGTTCATAAGAAATAGGAGCAAGATCTTTATGGGCCTTTTAATACATGGCGAGGGTTTTGGAATTTATCTTAAAAGTGTGGATACTATCACAAGACATATGATCGGATCACCATTTTTAAATAATTTTTTGGCTACAGTATAACTATGGGGTTGGAAGGAACACATTTGAATGTGGGGAGAATTGGAAGGCCATCACAGTAGTTCAGTGTGGACATTGATGGCTAGGATAGATCAGCGTAAGTAAAGAGCAAAAGGAAGTAAATATAGTTTGCAGAGATTTAGGAATTAGAAGGCATGGGATTTGATGATTGGATAAAGGAAGTAAAGAAGGAGTAGGAGTCAAAGTTGACACTCCATCTCTGGCTTGAGTACTTGATATTTGATGATGCCACTGACTGACTTGGGCAACCCTGAAAGGAGATGATGAAATACTTTGGACATGTTGAGTTTGAAGTCTCTGTAGGACATCTGAATGAAATTGTTAAATAGGAAGTTGGATATGTGGATTAGGAGCACAGAGAGAGATTTCAGATGGATACAGAGATTTGGGAAGGTTACTATTTAGATGATTTAGAAGAGTACATAGAGGGAAGAAGAAGACTTGAGGACTGAAGTTCTCCCAAATTTTAGAGGTTGTAAAACAGGAGGTAGAGCAAGCAAATGAGATAGAGAAGGAACAGCTGAAGAGACAGGAGAACAATCACAACAGCAAGGGGCCACAGAAGCCAGGTAAAGAGAGGAAGTCAAGAACAATATTGTAGGAAAATGAAGGGTTTGGGTACTTCTTAGTTCTGTCCTTCACTGAACTTCCTTAACCAGTGTCCAATGTTCATGCTATGCACAGGTTCCATTCTGGCTCATTTCTGAGATGTGCACCCTATTCAATATCTGTTGGTATATCTTTGCTGCCATTTTTTACTACTATCTGATATCTCATTTCCTTAATGAGGGATATAGTGAGTGAAAGAACATTAGAGGACAAATGGAGAAGCCTGTGCTATTGTCCTTGGTCTGTCACCAACCTTATCCATTTAGTAATTTTGTTTCTTAATGCCTATTATGTGTGGGATATAGCTAGAATCCCAGGACAGAGATAGTTAGACTGGAAGCACTTACAATCAGAGGAAAGGAGAGAGGGATGAAGAGAGAAAGAGAAACAACCATCACAGAGGAGGTGATACTGAGATTTGAAGATGATCAAGAGTTTGCCAGGTGGTAATAGCAAAGATGAAATTAGATAGAAGTAGTAAAGATTTTACAAAGATATAGAAATCTCATGAAATTTAAACAAAGAAATCAGAATGAAGCCAGGCCTCACCGGAACTAGAAAAAAAGACCTTAGGAACTGAAGTTACTATTGTCTTCATTCCTCAGAGTTTTGCATCTACTTTGCTCTGGAAAGACTAGCTTTCCCTGTTTACTCGAGGGCTTGGACATAACCCCAAAATGGGCTGTCCAGTTTCCAAATTTGCATGACCTTGAAGCCCAAGTAATTTCTTTCTGCTTTTCTTACTTCACATTCCAGAGAAAAAATACACATGAATGAGTGAATGATCTGATTGTCTCAGTATTGACCTCTATGAATAACCTTTTGAATCAAGAATCTGTTCCATAATCATCCAGGGGCAAATAAAAGCCCACTGCTGTTTCCATACTTGGGCTGAAGTTCTAGATGTGAGAGTCTAGTAGAATGTAGATGGCAAATTGACTACATGAGTGGTAAAGGTGATATGCATTACAGGCAGGGCAAAGAGCATGTGGAATGGCCAGAAATATGAGTCAGCTTGTGTGGTTGGGGCACTACTAATAATGGTGAGCTATGACTTTGGAACAAGGTGCAAGATGAGAGAATGACTGGAGATGAGTCTGGACATGTAATAAAACCATTGATGTGCTCACTTCAGCAGCACATATACTAAAATTGGAATGATACAGAGAAGATTAGCATGGCCCCTACACAAAGATGACATGCAAATTCGTGAAGCATTCCATATCAAGAGACAAAAAAAAAAAAAAACCATTGATGATGCCTGTAACTGCGTGCTATACTTTACACTTTTTTATTGTCTCTTAATTCCTCTCAACAACCCACTGAGGTTAATTGCATGTGCCTGTTTATCTGTAAATATGGTAAGATGCTAAGTATGAAAGAGAAGCTGAGAGTCTGGAGGCCAGATTGAAAATATCCAACATACATAAACAGGAATTCTAGCATAAAGGGACTGATGAAGAGGAGAAGCTTACTCAAAGAGATGATAGCCCCAAACTTTCCCAATTGAAGAAACACTATCACTTTGGATAGAAGTAAAGTTTGGGGAAGAAAATTGGTAATTAACTCTTGGATCATTTGAGTTTGTGGGCATCTACCTATAGATGTCCAATCCAAACTGCCTATATGAGTCTGACCTCCAGAAGAAGAATTGGGGCTTAGAGATAAGAGTTTAGGAGTCATTACCATTAGTGCATGATCCATTTCACCTCTTGGCACCTCAGTTTCTATCCTATCAACTTGTGAGAATGAAATGAAATGTGAAAATACTCTGATAATCACAACACTAGATAGTGTTACTACCATCTTCACTGTTATTGTCATAAATTCTTTTTATGAGCCTCACGATTCAAGGTTAAGAGCTCAGGAACCTGGAGCCAGATTGCATAGGTTCAAATCCTGGCTCTGCTACTTTGTAACTGTGTGACCTTATACAAATTATTAATATATAACATTTTTCTTAAGCCTCAATTTCCTCATCTGCAAAATAGTACCTATCTCCTAGTGTTATTATGAGGATGAAATAAATTACTACTTGTAAAGCACGTAAAATGGCACTTGGAACAGTTAAATGCTCAGTTAGCTATTAACATACCTGCATTTAACAGGAACCTTCAGTATCTTATTTCAGAGGAGTGACTGATATAAAAATCAGTCACTATGATTTTAATCTCATAAATATAATCCTCATAATCTGTGAGGATAATAAATTTAGGTATCTATGTCTTCCTGTAATACTCAAGGATCAGTTTAGTTAACTGCTGGCTTTATTTGTCCATGTAAAGAGTTTTGTTGCTATTTGCAAATTGGCCATGATATTATTTCAATATTCAAGGACTCCTAATTTTTTCTTGGTAATGTCTGAAATTTGGAAATAATTCATGAGCATATGGGATGTTCTCCTGAGGACACAATAATGGTTCCATTTTTCTTGCTAAGTTGGAGCAATTTAATATTGGGCAGATACCTGTGCTTGTGCCTCTGTTTTTGTTTATGTATATATATACATCTGTAGTTTATAATTACCAACATTAACATTTTCATTTTAGCTAGGAACTTGCCTAGAAGTAAGAATTACACCAGCTAGTTTGATTTCAGAGTGCAAATGGCAGTAAAATGAAAACAGAAAACTAATTAACTGTATGATTATTTTATAATCCCTGGTGTGTTTGTTCAAGGTGAGTTCGTTTTACAAATTAATCCACCTTCCTCATCTTCAAGGCCACATCAGGGCTGGCATGATTGTTTACAGTTCTTTAGATGTTCTGTGAAATAAATAAACAGAAGTTATGCCAGAAGTAGAACTGACAAAGAATGACCCTAAATCCTTGAATTCCACAAGCAACTACAAGGAACTTGTTGCAGTTTTCATATCTACATCTTTTGAAGGGTACTGTCAGTGGTGGCAGGGGAGCAAAGAGGGACAACTTATTTCTAGAGAGAAAAGTGGAAAGAAGAGCTATAGAAAATTAGTAAGAATCAAAGATACTCACCCATATCAGAGTTACAAGAATTTATGCAGGATAGAAAGCAAACTGATACAGTGATTATGATTGATTTGGTTTGGGGTGGCAGAGGTTCTATCCCAGCTCCCACCTGCAAAAGTAAGCAGGACTAGATCAAAGGTCTAAAAAACTTAAAACAAAAATATGTTTAAACCAGCTAAACTAATACATCCAGTAGATAAAGAATTACATGTAAGGTATTTACACAGCAATTATTTTTTAGAATGAATGAAATCAAGAGATTTGAGTGGAGAGGACTGGGTAGAAAAGAGAGAAGCTCTAGGACTTGGGCCTTTGGACACTTAGCCCTGTGAAAGCATAACTGGGGCCATTTAGTAACCAGTGTGTTAGTTGAACTCTACAGACCTCATTTTGAGTGTAGAAACAATGGCAGCTTAGAAACTTAGTTCCTACCTAGCACCCTGAAACCCTGTCTGTCTCCTGGTCAGCTGGGAAAGAACTTGTGAAAATTTGCAGTAATTAAAAAAAATAATCCCCTTGAAGAAGTAGAATGTCACCATTCTCTCAATAACCCTTGAAGTCCATGTTAAGGCAAGGGCAACCTCCTCCTTTAAAAAGGTGAACAGGCCAGGCGCAGTGGCTCACGCCTATAATCCTAGCACTCTGGGAGGCCGAGGCGGGCAGATTGTTTGAGCTCAGGAGTTTGCGACCAGCCTGAGCAAGAGCGAGACCTCGTCTCTATTTAAAAAAAATAAAATAAAATATATAATATAAAAAGAAAGGGTGAACAGGAAACATGGAGTTGTACAGTGGGCTGAAAATTAAGCAACTGAGGTTCTAGTCCTGTCTGCCTAATTAGTTACTAACCTAAAGCAGGTCTTTTAATTAAACTTCCTGTTCTAAGATTCTGTAATGTAACTCATTGTGATTTGTATCTGGAGGTTCTTCCCTGTCATTTTAGCATTGGAGGTTGGGGAGGGTGGTGATTAGCTGTGAGGATTAGTAAGAACACTAAGGGCTAACAGTAAAGTTTCTGCGTGGTAGAACAGAACAGGGGCTGTTGCTTTTATCTGCCTTCCTTTTTTTCTGGAAATTTTAGAAAACCATGCAGAGAGTTATGTTAACATAAACAACTAACCCAGAGTTCTGCTATTCCTATCTTATCATTTGCTGTCCCTTGTAGCTATAGTCTCCTCGTCCACTAGGAGGCACCATTGTCAAACATCAGTTACCAGCGGTCACGTGATCGTGGTCCTTTAAGCCTGTGCTCCCCAACCCCCTCATACACACAGCCGGGTACCAGTCTGTGGCCTGTGCATCACTACCTGAGCTTCCCACCCTCCCTCCTAGTCCGTAGAAAAATTGTCCAGCCACACAGCAGGAGGTGAGCGTTGAGCAAGCAAGCAAAGCTTCATTTGTAGCTTCATTTCTAGCCATTCCCCGTCACTGGAATCACCGCCTGAGCTCCGACTGTGGAAGAATTGTCTTCCATGAAACTGATCCCTGGTGCCAAAAAGGTTGGGGACCACTTCTTGAAGCAACTGGACTGGAAAAATGTCTAGAAAAAAGAAGAGTTGTAAATATAGGACCCTGGAAATGGTGACAAATCAATCTTTGATATCTACATGGGCATTAGAACAATCCTCAGTTTCTAAAACTTGATAAACAGCATTTTGCACTACATTTAAATTTTAGAAGTAGCAAAATCTTTCAAGCTAGTCTTTTTTCAAAGAAACATAATTTTTTAGGATACAAAAAGAGACCTTAGAGATTACTAAGCCAATCTCATCATTTTATCGAGGAGTCATTATCAACCCAGAAAGGTTAAGTGTCATGATCAAGGTCTGTCAGGCAGTTAAAAGTAGACTTGAGTCTAGAACTAATGTGTAGAGGGCATTTCTCATTGTTTTTGGCCATCCCAACATCTGAACCCTCTTCCAGTATTTGGAGAATCCTTCATCTTAAGAGTCTCGATAGGGGACAAAGCCCTATCAAGCTAAAAATGCCAAATATTTGCTCTCCTTGGCAGTTAGGATATGGGCATGTAACATAGGTTTCATGAGTCAGACACATCCACTCACGTAATAGCTGGTGACAAAAAACAAAGACCATGTGGAACTCTCAGGTGACAGGATGGAAGATTACAGGGATAGTTGTAGTAATAGCACTTGGAATGCAGTGCAACATTAGCAGGGACAATGGTACAGACTAGAGCAGCTGTATAGGGCACAGTAGTGCCCTCATCAGATCAGTTTAGGGTTAGATTTCTGACTGCATAGCGCCACTCTTGGTTTACAGGCCTCCCTACCATTTACCATTCTGTGAGCAAGCCAGTCTCCTATTAATAAACTCCTTTTCTGCTTAAATCAACCAGGGTTTATTTATGCTCCTTGTGACTAAGAACCTTAACTGACCCAGAATTAAGTAGAATTGGTCCTTCATAGTCACAGGTTCTGTATCCTTGAATTCAATTGAAAATATTCAAAGAAATAAAAATTAAAAATAACGCAACAATAAAAAATACAAATTTAAAAATACAGTATTTACCTAGCATTTCCATCGTATTAGGTATTACAAGTAATCTAGAGATGATTTAAAGTATGCGGGGGAGTTTGTGTAGGTTATATGCAAATATGATGCCATTTTATATCAGAGACTCAAACATCTGCAGATTTTGGTATTTGAAGAGGGGAGGGGAGTCCTGGAACCAATCCTCCACAGATGCCAAGAGACAACTATATCAGAAATGAGTAGAAGAGGAATGGAAAAAGACACCATTCTAAGATGGGGAGTTAGTGGCCTTGTTAAGTGGTTGTAAAATGTGTGCTTGGACCAGAACCTCTTGTACCTTGGGATATCAGCCATAGCCTAGAAAGGCTCTAAGATTAGGGATGGAGCTGGAGGTGTGGGGGGGGGGCCAGAAAAGGAATGCAGGCCAAGGGCCAGATATCTAAGATGTCATATTGTGGAGAGGAACTCTGAGGAACCCAAGAATTCTTAATAGAAGCTAACTTTCCAGGTCCTTATGAAGACCTGTTTGTCAAGGTGGAAGGTTAGTATGTATTTAGCAGTTTGTAAGTTTGATGTGTAACTTTTAAATATTTAAACATATGGTACCAGTGGCTCACGCCTATAATCCTAGCACTCTGGGAGGCCAAGACGGGAGGATTGTTTGAGCTCAGGCGTTCGAGACCAGCCTGAGCAAGAGTGAGACCCCGTCTCTACTAAAAATAGAAAAAAAGTAGCTGGGCATCTAAAAATATATGTAAAAAATTAGCCGAGCATGGTGGCTCATGCCTGTAGTCCCAGCTACTCGGGAGGCTGAGGCAGGAAGATGGCTTGAGCCCAGGAGTTTGAGGTTGTAGTGAGCTATGAAGATGCCACTGCACTCTAGCATGGGCAACAGAGCAAGACTCTGTCTCAAAAATAAATAAATAAATAAACAAATATTTGGTACCATGGACTTCCATTTACACACTTGCCCCAGGCCCTGCAGATGTTAGAGGTGGGCCTAAACTAAGGGAGGCCACCTATGGTATATGTGCCAAAACAACTTTGAATCTGTATCCTGCTGGTCCCAGGCAAAATTTTGAGATAGAAGAATTTGCTTGGCATGCTCTGCCTTCTCTCTGAATGATCTTTCCCTTCTTTTGGTGCCCTGCCTTCTTTTATCTACTCACCCTCAGTTGAAGACCTTCTTGGTACATTCATCCCCTCAATAAGCTATGAGAAATCCCCTTCAGACATTACCTAATCTGCAGCACCCACCAGGGCAGTCTTCTTTTTACATACTACGGAACATTCAGACCCAATAGGCCACACATGGCATCAGATTCACTTAGAAGGGTACAGGGCAGGGGAAAAAACAGCTTGCCAGTCAGGCAGCAGCAGGCATTCCTATTTGATAGGAGTCCTTTCAGCAGTACATACAATAAAGTTCAGTAAATATAATAGAGAAAAGAAGGATTTTTAAGTAGTCTTGACAAAACTAGTTAACAATTCAGAAATCAATTTAGATTCACCCTCCCCACACATATAAATATACAACAAGAAAACTACAGACAGAGTTCATATAAGCTGATGAAATCATAGGAAAGCTAGCAAAAGATAAAATTATTTAACAGATCTTTAGAGAGCTTTTAAAGCTTCAAAGGACTGGGATTCACAAAGGAAAACATCAATAGATTTAACAAAAATTGAAAAAAGTAGAAAATTAATTTGCTTCGATATGGACATAAAAGAGTTACATTCTGTTGAACATAGATAAAGAGTTCATGCCAATGAGAGGGAAGATATTAAGCTTCATACACAAATGGGCAAGGACAGAAATAGACAGTTTCCACCAAAAGAAACAGAATTGGTAAATAGGCATTTGGAGATACGGTCAGTCATTTTAATGTTTTTGACAATATATCAGAATTGCTTTATTAAGCAGTTAATTTCCCATTACAGTGAATACCGTCTTTCTCCATTGAAAAGATGAAGGTTTCTAACTACTTGTATATCTTAGTTAACAATCCTGTGTAAGTACCTTCTCCGGTCCCTGTCAGGTTCATGCTGAAAGAATATGATTGTATCCTGTTTACAATATAGGTGGGAGAGGAGAACTTAATTCACATTATAACACATCAAACATTCCCACAATCTCCCCCAAACCCACCTACCATGTTGAATCATTTCCTAGTGCTCCAGGCCTTATTGTTGTTTGTCAAAAGAAATGCCTTTGAAATGCTGCTCCCTTCTTAACCATATACCATGTAGTCACCACCACTCCCCCATGCTCTCGCCCTCACTTTCTCTCATTCCCATCCTCTCCTCGTCTCCCTCTCCCCACTGCTCTTCTTGCAGACCCATCTCAGAGGCTGCCTACCCCATGAAGACTTTCTTTATCTCCCCTTCTGTAATATAGGGTCTTAGTAGATGGGATCTTCATGTAACTGGTCTCTCTATCTTCTACAAGTAGTAGATGCTCAATAAACATATGCTGAATGAAACTAAGTCCCCCCCACATACACAATATGGAGTAGTTTAGATGTGGAAAGGGTGAAAAAAGGTCATATGTGCATGACTCTTCTCTCAGAAATGAATTCACCATCAACAAATATTTGTAAATACTCACCAATATGTGGGATAGTATGCTGAAGATAAAAACCTGTTTATGGCCAGGCTCAGTGGCTCACACCTGTAATCCTAACACTCCGGGAGGCCAAGACAGGACGATTGCTTGATGCCAGGAGTTTGAGACCAGCCTGAACAACAGCCAGAACCATCTCTACAAAACATAGAAAAATTAGCTGGGCATGCTGGTGCATGCCTATAGTCCCAGCTGCTCAGTAGGCTGAGGCAGGAGGATCACTGGAGCCCAGGAGTTGGAGGTTACAGTGAGCTATGATGACACCACTGCACCCTAGCCAGGGTGACAGAGGAAGACTCTGTCTCAAAAAAAAAAAAAAGACCTGTTTATGCCTTATGCCCCCAAGTTATCGATAGTCAGTTGTACAGACCTGAGACTGTTCCTGCTTTTTATTCGTTTTATTTCTCCTTAAAATGTTCAATAAAACTTGTCAGAAATACCATGTATGCCTAGAGTTTTCTATGCCAGGGAGGTTTTTAATTAGTAACTCAGTTCCTTTAATCAGTAAATGATTATTCATGTTTTCTAATTCTTTTTGTTAATTTTAGGAAGTTTTATTTTTCTGGTCATTTGTTCATTTCATATAAATCTTCAAAATTGTGGCATAAAGTCTCAATATTATCTTTTTAATGTCTGCAGCATGTGAAATGATATGTCATTTTTCATTCTTAATATTGGGTACTAGATGTGTCTCGTCTCTCCCCCCCCCTCATTATTATTGTGATCAGTCTCGCCAGAGATTAATCATTTCACAGGGAACAACTTTTAGCTTTGTTAATCCCTTTAATATCTGTTTGGTTTTCATTTCATTTATTTCTGCTCCTGTTTCCTTTCATCTAATTTGTTTGAATTTAATTTGATGAACTTTACATAATTTGTAGGGAGGGATGCTTGGTTCCTAAATGTTCAACCTTTCTTTTCTAATATGTACATTTATAACAGTAAATTTCTCAGTACTGCCTTACCTGCATTTTACAAGTTTTGAGGTGTTTATTTTTGTTATTCAGTTTAAGACTTTTTTATTTTCTAGTTATTCATTCTGAGATCTATGTAATAAAAGTATATTATTCAATCTCCAAATGTTGAGGATTTTCTAGCTTAGTTTTATTAGTCTTTTCAAATAAACAATTTGTTGCTTTGCTTTTGCTCTATTTTGGTTTTTTACTTCATTAATTTCTGCTGATTATTGTTTCCTTCTACCTTCACTGGGTTTAATTTGATTTTGAGTTTGCTTTTCATATTTTCTAATATTTTAAATCAGTAATTATATTTCTATTTAATTTCTAATAATTTAAAGTTTTAAAACTTATATAAATTTATGGGTACAAACTATAAGTACTGTTTAGCTACATTCTTCGTTTTTTATTTTTATTTTTTTTGAGACAGAGTCTCACTCTGTTGCCCGGGCTAGAGTGCCATGGCATCAGCCTAGCTCACAGCAACCTCAAATTCCTAGGCTCAAGCAATCCTTCTGCCTCAGCCTCCCGAGTAGCTGGGACTACAGGCATGCACCACCATGCCCGGCTAATTTTTTCTATATATTTTTAGTTAGCCCATTAATTTCTTTCTATTTTTAGTAGAGACAAGGGTCTCGCTCTTGCTCAGGCTAGTTTTGAACTCCTGACCTTGAGCAATCCTCCCTCCTCGGCCTCCCAGAGTGCTAGGGTTACAGGCATGAGCCACCAAGCCCGGCCCATTCTTCATTTTTTAACTTTTAGAACTGACTTAATGTGACAAAAGTGCAGTACCTGTTCATTTTTTAAAAAGTAAAAAAAAGAAATTTCAAATACAATTCTACACACTCTTTAACACTGTTTTAATATCTAAAACCTTTGCAGTGCATCTACATGCACATAATGTATGTGTACATGTTTATATATTTTACTGTATTATGAACATCTTTTTCTGTCAGTAAATATACTTCTATAATATCATTTAATGGCAGCATAATATTCTACTCTGTGGATTTACCACAATTTATTTAACCATTCTTCTGTTGTTGGTCATTTAGTTTCTTCCAACTTCTCCCTATTATAAGTAGCTGTGATAAACCCTTGTCATTAAAACTTAGCAAATATTCCTGTTATTTCCCTTGGAATGAAATTATTGAGTCAAAGGACATGCACATTTTTAAGGTTTTTGTCAAGCACTGTAGAACCTGCCTGCATCTTTAAGAAGTTACACAGGCAATTTTGTTTAGTACCCCTGGGTATAAAGCATTGAATTTAAACAGTACACAATGGCCAAAAGATCCCATTTATAGTGGCGACTAAAATATAAAATGCCGAGGGAAAAAACTTAATAATCAATATCCAGAACCAATATAAAGAAAACTTTAAAACTGTAACTTAGAGACAGGAAAGGAAATGGGGAGACATATCATGTTCATGGATGAGAGTATTAGAAAAATGTTAATTTGTAGTAGTTAATTATGAATTTAATACCATCTGAGTCAAAATACAAAACTTTTTTAGAGTTTGACAAAATTATTTTAAAGTTCAACTGAAGGGGGTGCAAATCATAAGAAAATGCTGGCAAAGAATAGTGAGATGAGACTTGTTTTGCCAAATATTAAAATATGCTACTACAGTATTTTATTTTTTTATTTCAAAATATTAAGGGGATACAAATGTTTTTGTTACGTGGATACCTTGTATAATGCTTAAGCCAGGGCTTTTAGTGTGCCCATCACCAGAACACTGTTCATTGCACCTGATAGGTAAGTTACTACAGTATTTTAAATGGTACAGTACTAGATGCAAGAATAGACAGGTCAGTGGAAAAGAGTCGAAACCTAAAAATACCCCGTGTGTGTATGCACATGTGTCAAAATTGTCATCTCAAGTACTAGTATTTTATATATGGCCGGACAAATGGATTGATCCATGCTGATAATTGTAGCACAGGACGGTAAATAATTTCCAGTTATTTCTCATTGGCTGGCTCCCTCTTTAAGCGTTAGGTTTTGAGCCCTCACCACTTTGCTGTCCCTGCCTTGCCGCCCTAGCCTCCTTTTCCCTCTTCCCCTCTAGGTCCCTCCAAAATGAGCACTAGCTCTCAGGACAGCTCCCAAATTCTTATTGCTTCGTTATGGAATCAATTTAGCTTTCTCTTTTGCGTAACTCCTCTCTCATCTAAGTTGAATAGTGCTTACCCTCACATTTCACAATTAGGAAGAAAAACGCTTAAGCAGAACTAATTCCTTCAGTAAGAGGTGTTTTTTAGTCCTCGTAGATCAACTAACCGGCTTAAACTGCAGCCAGTTTTTAAAATAGCATTTTTTTCTCCCCACAGTAAAAAGAAATGAAAAATATTCATCTACTCTAGTAATCAAGGAAATGCAAATTAAAGCAATCATGAATGACTTTTTCCCCCCTAGCTGATTGGCAAAGATGAAAAAGTATAGTCATCTTAGTAGAGGAAAGGACACATTCACACTTGGTAGTGAGAGTATAAATTGTTAGAGTTTTTCTGGTTGTGTATATATCAAAAGTATTATTGTATATACAATATGGTATAGCAACTTGACGTGGCAACTCTTATTGTAAGAATTTTACCATAGCAAATAATCAGAGTTGTTCACAAAGATGCATGATCACATTCATCCAGGCTTTATTTCTGATGGTGGAAAATGGATGCTGCCATACTTGGGAGTAGACTAGGCCATCATAAATGTTATTTTGGAGAAGAATCCTACTTGACATTGGAAAATGGTCATTAAGTATGAAATGAAAACTTGGTAAAATTTGTAAAGCCTGTATAAATGTGAAAGTATTTTCATTTACATAAAACCACACCAAGATCCAAATAATATAATTAACTGCTCATTAAGTATTTACTATGTGCTCAGTCTTCTGGGAATTTTGTAGGGGTATGTTGAAAGTTTAAACTATACTTGTTCTTTAGGACTTTACACTATTGCTGACCTGTTGTAGGGCTCAAAGATGTGCCTTCGTTCCTTGCACACCCAGCAAGTGTAGCTGGGGTCAATGGGAAGAGCACTGGACATAGCTAGACAGGTATTTGGATCCTGACCCTGTCACGTACTTGTCCACTCACTTAGATAAATTATTTGAGAATGAGAATGATGCTAACTCATGGAATAATTGTAAGTCTGAAGGGAGATATAACAAGAAATGTTTCCCATGGTGCCTGATGAATAGTAAGTGTATTAATTCCTTAACTTTCCCTTCTAGAAGTTTGTATTTTCTCAGTATAATACTTGCAACAGATATATTGAAAACTGAACTACTGAATAAATGAATAAATATGATACTGGATTTCATTTTATAAGCCTTAAAGCATTATGAAAATGTTAGCTATTAATATTTTAATAATTTGATTAATATATGTAATGATCTGGAAAAAGTTTCATGTATATATATGTATATGTGGAGGCATGTTTATATGTATATAAGTGCTAAATGTTATCGTATGGACTGTATAGGGTTATAAAATTAAAGCAGAAGAAGGTATTAATGTGGCTGGTAACCATTGAGGGGGCTTCTGGGAATGTGGGATTGGAATGAAATCTTGAATGAATTAAGGGTAGTTGAATATGTAAAGCACTATATGAAGAAGCATGTTGCCAATAAAAAAGGCATATATTCAGGGAGTGATAATAAGGTCATTCTGCCTAGATAGCAAGGTTTTCTTAAAATGTTGTTAGATAGTGTAGGTAGAAGAGGCACGGTGTGGCCAAGACAACAAGAGGCCTTATATATCTGGTAAGAAATAGAGAACGAGAACCATTGTACACTTTAGGATAGTGACACTGTCACCCACACTTCTATGTGTTACAATATGTTTGTAGCAATTAACTTTGGTAATAGAAATATAAACAAAAAAAATTATAGATTAGCTCATTGTTTTTTCCTTCCATAGTATATAGTCTTAATTTTTCATTCAATGGTGATAAGTGTAGCAAAATGTTTTTAAAGTCCTTATATTCTTGAAATATTGCATTATGATTTACATATAGATAATCTTGGAACTCGACTCAAAAATATGCCCACAACCTCCAGCATTCCTCTTTTCTGAGAATTCTTATTGTGATAACCTAAAGAATATTTATAGTCAGTTTTATATACCTCATGTTATCTGATACTACCATTTGCCTGTTCTGTTTCTTGCCCTTCAGATTTTTAATGTTAAGATAGTTATGTCTTTTATAATTTATGTCTATTTTTTCATTGAAAGAAAAGAGATTTAAATAACTTACAATTATTAGCATTAAGCCAACTGATAGCTTATAGTGTTTTCCCTTTCAGTGTTGTCTCCCTAGAATTTCCTCATCTCTTATGTTCTTTTTCACATTTCTCTACAGTATGGATGGAGCGGATCTGTGTTTTGAAATCGTAAAGCGAGCTGATGCTGGTTTTGTATACAGTGAAGCTGTAGCCAGGTATGTAATCTATATCTAATCCCCAGAGGTCAAGGTGGAAATAAAAGAAGGAAATTACAAAGAAATCACATGAAGTAGTAGCCTGCTCTTCGAACTGAGCATACTGCTGCTCTTTGCTACAGAAACATATCTGGTTTAGTATGCATTAGTGGAACTGAATAGTGACTGGAAATGCAACATACTGAACAATGAATTTATCTATTAACATGGGTTTACATTTTTCACATCAGTACTGCTATCTTTACCATTTCTGATAACTTTTATACAAGAAGGAATTTGATAGCTTAAGAACCATGTAGAGTTAAACTTGAGTTTTTTGATTTTTGTTTTTTGGCAGATGTGTCTCATCGCTTCTTCATTTTACCTTTTAGTGATATCAAGCTGTTATGTGACTAGTTAATCGAAGGAAAAGCTCAGGACAGAAAGAATAGAAAGAAATAAAAGCACCATTTTCCTGCCAAACATATTTGGTCTGGCCAGTGTGAGACCTACCAATCAAATGGTGGCCCTTGTTCTAAGTGGAGAAGTTGTTGTAAGGACCCAGTGACTCAAAATAAGAAGTAAATGTGGAAAAATCACAAGAGCCATGCATGCACTATGCTACTTGTATATTTACAGCAATACAGCTTTCTGCTCTGCTTACATTAAGTCATATCATAATTTCTCACCCCAGTTGGGTGCCTTTTTAATACATGGAGTACAGCATCCCTCCTCAGTCAGCAACCATAGTATGTTGAAGGGTTAAAACCCACCACAAACCTATTAGGATTTATTAAAACTTTCTGTCATGTGAGAAAAGTTTACATTAAATGATTGTAACTTCCTCCCTCCTATAATTCCTTTTATAATTATAGCATCATAGCCATACATAGCTAGAAACAACTTAAAGACTACCTTAATACAGCTTTGAGGTCAGCGTGACTTGACTCTCTTTAAATTCTTTGCCCTGACTCCTCCTGGCTGAGGAGCTGGGAACTTAGTCTCGGGGATAGAGCAACCATAGCTATAGCACAAAATAAAGAATATGCTCAAAGTAGGGTAGCTGATTTTTTGTATTACTGGGTCTAGGGAAAACAAGCAAATGAAAGTTTATAGTATGTTAACTATAGTTGCTTCTTTAGACTCCTGATGTATATACATGGTAGAACTGAGGCTAAATATCCTCTTTTCTTTTGTACCATGCTCTCTGAAGCACATTCTAGTTTTTTAAGTCTCATTTTTCTATTGTTTTGAGTTTTTAATCACAATGTGAAACTTTTATTCTTTCTTGTGCTTTACAATTTTTAAACCATTCTTTAATATCAAAACAATCAAGGCTATCTTGACTTTTTTTACACCATAGTTGTAAACCATTTTATCTGACTAAATGAAACTCTCAGACTTTTGCATATCATTGTTTATATGTAGTTTTAAAAGAATTTGGAGGCAACTTGCCTTCTGTACTTTTCCATATTACTATCTTTCAAGAGCAACAGGAAATAAAGAAAACTGAAAATTCTCAATTTTGATTTTATAAAATAGTGAAACTCAGTGGAGGAATATGAATTTTTCCTTTTTGAATCACAGTAACATTGGATACCTGGCACATATGCCGGCAGGGTTGAGGTGAAACCAATACCACTTTTACTGTAGTCATTCTTATTGCTTTTCTGTAACTCTGAGCCAACTCTGCCACTGTGCTAGGTGTCAGGATATGTAGGATGGCAGTGTAGAGAGGTGATATCATACGGTGAAATGACTTGTGGTCTCTCCCAATCTTGAGATTTATAGAAAAGGTAGATGTTTATATGCATCAAAATGAAAACCTGTTTATTTTTAAATCTACCTGTATTTTCTGTTAAAATGGTGATTTTACAGAAAGAACTTTCCAGAGTAGACCAGAAAAGAATAGCATTGAGAATAGTAAGTGACATTGCAAAGAGAGAGGTTTGGAGACAATTTATTAAAGGCTCTTCCTTCTAACAATGAAAAGATATGGGGGGGGGTCGTCAGAATGTATTATTATGTGTGCTCCCTATCGCAGAGGATCAACAACCATATAATAAGGCGCACATAGATTCTTCCATTCTTGTAGAGTGTTTGACCAGATGATTTCTGCAAGAAGACTCTGAGACACAAATAATCAAATTGATCAGGTTGTTTTTTTCCAACTGGCTGAGCTTCAAGAGCAGCAAAGCGTGGCATTAAAATAAAACTCTGTTCAGTCTTTAGTACAACCCAATTGGTGATTACCTCTGTCCTTTCAAGGGTAATGAGTTGTGCAGTGAGCTAACACACAGAATCAAATTATCAAATCAAACTCTCACAAATCAGAGCTATCTTCTTAACTAGTACCATGTCTTACTAAATAATTTCAAGGGTACAGGCAATCAAAAGGCTCATCTGAAGCAGAGAGAAGTGTGGGACATCAAGGGCAAGAGCCCCTGTCATTTCTTCCCATGTCAGAAATACATCTCTGGCCTAGAATACATGAGATCTCTACCTGAGGTTTATGGAATTCCACACATGCATAGGGGAGCATTGCATTTATGAAACATCTCCATTTTATACTCCATAGAGTTGGAAGTTGGATAGTTTATATGACATTCTCCAGGAAGCCATCTATGCCTCAAAGATCCTAGGTTCTATTTACTATAGTTAATCCTGAGCCAGGGACATTCTGTTAAGGGCATTTCAGAGATAAGGTCTCGTCTTCCCAGCAACCCAGAGTTGACCGAATCACCTCTCTTTTTATCTTCCACCACCCCCAAAATACCTCCTTCCAAAGTAAATAAGTGGATTACCAGCCAGCTCTTTCTTTCCATGGAGTCATCATCTTTCCTGATCATTAGGGAAAGCAAAGACAAACTTATGTATCATTGAGTTTCTCTGAAAGCACAGACCACTATGATGCTTCATGAAATGAAGTTTTTTATTAAAAATTCAGTCAGCAACTCTCTAGAAATCTGGGCAGATTTTGGTTCTCATTTTATTCTGCTTACACACCATTCACATGCATAGCCTCCCAGGATCATGACTAGGAAGGTGGAGAAAGATAGTTTAGATGTGTTATAATTTGGGGAGAAAAAAAAAATTCTACTGTCTCCTCATACACCCTAGAGATTCTGCTGTATACATATGTTTGGGTCAAATAATTAAGTGCTCTCATATGCAAATTAACAATGCTCATTCTATGAGTTTTGTTCTGTTTTGTTTAAGGTTTTGAGGTAGGAATTTTCTTTAGGCTAAAGATAATTTAGGTCACTATCTCAGTGCTTTGTATCTGAAGTAGTCCATTACATAGGTACAAGCTATGTGCATTTGCCGAGTTTAAGCTTGCGCACTATTTCTATGTTGATATCTTGGTGGACAAATAAGCTGTTCCTTAATCTTTGCCTAGGTTTAACAAACTTTTGTACTGTGGTTTCCAGTTTACAGAGCACTTTCACATTTGTTATCTCTTAGCCACTTTAAGGGCTCACAGATCCCCCAAAGCCTGATTTGAAGATTAACGGGCCACAACACCAAGCTAAGAACCTCTAATTTAAACAAAACTTAATTACAGGTTGCACTGGCCCAGGCAAAGTGTATATGACCACAATCCCTTATGTGTGTATTTGCAAAGTAAGAGAAATTGAACACCAGAATGAACTACTGCATGAGCTTCACTCTCTGGCTTAGAGCCCAGTTCTGAGGAGACAGTGATAAATACGAGAACAAAACCTGAGGGGGTTTTTTCCCCCCACCTTTCATTTTAAAAATGGAACCCTTCTAATCAATTATAATACATGAAATAATGCATATGCTAACTAGAGGCACATTTGTGTGAGCTTGGTTAGATAGTAGCATACCAGTGGCTCATGCCTGTAATCCCATCACTTTGGGAGGCTGAGGCAGAACAATCACTTGAGGCCAGGAGTTCAAGACCAACCTGAGCAACATAGTGAGACCCTGTCTCTACAAAAAAAAAAAAAAGATAGTAGCATACCAAAGAGGGAACTTGATGGAAATATCTTTTAATTGTAAAGCAGGAAGAGAGAATTTTTTTTTTATCTTGAGTCATATAACACATACAAGATGATTTGTGTCAGAAATCTAAGATCTGGAACCAAAACAAAATTTAATAAGTGCTATACAATGAATAATGTCGAGTCTGTTGCATTTCTGTCTTGGCTGTTGGGAAGGAGAAAAATGAGCAAGAAAAGGGATAATAGGAAGAAAAGAGAAAGAGATATGGAAGGAGTAAAATGCACAGGAAGAGAAGATGAAACAGACACTCAGAGGAAGAGAAATAGAGGGATTATAGAACTTTAAAAATATGGGGAAAAAGTTCTAAAATAGTACTAAATAAACTACTCTAGCCCTGTTAGCACTTTCTAAAGACTGTTCTTTAAAATGCTAACTTCTCCTTTGTTCTTCATCTTGTACTCCAAGGGGAGCCTCAACCGGATCCCTGCTGGCTACCTAAAGAGTCAGACTACCTAGGACTTGGGCCTGGAACTGTCCTGCTTTGTTCAAGGATGCCCCAACTAAAACTTGACTGTTACAAAAAAAAAAAATTGTACACAACGGGAGGTTCTTCTCTCATTTGTCCTCAGAGCTAAATGGAAATAAGATGCAGAACATACTCTGCTGGCAGATAAAAGGCCCTCACTCCTTTAGTCCAAATCCTTGGGTTAGCTCTGAGCACTGTTTACTTAATAGCAATCCAGTTTAACTAAGTAGAATTGCCTGAGTATTAGAAAACTGTTAGGGTTTTTTTCATTTTTTAAGCTTGAATTTTTAGTTTGCAAAGCAGTTTTACTTATGAATTGTGTGAAATTCTTTGAACTTAGCTTAGAAAATATAGAACATATTATTTCTTCATGAAGCACATAAACTTATGAGGCTACCAACTATTTCATTGTTAAGCCTCACTTTCCACCAGTCTTGTCTGCTCAAATGAAGTGTCCATGGGCAGCTAATATGAAGGCGGGAATACAAACTAGGGGCGCTGTATATTAAGTTTTAAAAATAAAAATTTTTTACAGTTTTAGGTTTCTTTGTTTTCTTACAGCCATTACATGAGACAGATACTGGAAGCTCTTCGCTACTGTCATGACAATAACATAATTCACAGGGATGTGAAGGTAAGTGTTTTTTATTACTAACTTGAGTGTTTGTGAAGAGAAACTGATATAACAATGATAATCAAAAAATTTTCTTTAATATTCTTACAAAGGACATTTTAATTTTACTTACAAATAAAAATCTATTTAACCTCTTTGTATTTGGGAAGTTATTATACTAATTCTTAATAGGAACACTTTATAATTTCAATTTATTTTTACTAAAGTGTACATGCATGCATTATTCCTCTTTTGCCATTGTGTGTGTGAGAGAGAAACGAAAAATCCAACAAATAGGAAAAACCAAACAATATCCTATACTGAGTTAATTGGGGGGGAAATTAGAATTTGGTTTGTGTAGTAAAAGCTAATCATACACTTACATTTTCATAATGTTGCAAGGTAGAATAGTCAGCATTGTATTTGCTTTGCAGATAGTTTTTAAACATAGTATGAAATCATAATTATAGATGTATTATAGTTTATACCCTTAGAATACCAACATTATTATTATTCAGTCTTTCTGCCTATTTGATCTGGTATCGAGTTAATGAGAATGCTCAGTCCCTGACTCTTTGTGTCAAGCAGAACATACAGGCAGACAAGAAAGAATATCAGTGGGCCTTCCTCCTGATCCCCAGCTCCTTCCGGGGCCTAGAATCACTAGAGAGCCCCTGAAGTCCCTCTGGCCCTGGGCTACACTTTCAAGCTCTGATATTTTGTCACTAGTCTCTCTCTAACCTGCAGCATGCACAGACATGGTGCTCCTTCCCTCAAGACGTATTATTAAAGGCCTGGCTTCTTTGATGTATTTTAAATGGCTAAGAAAATTAAGTAGAGTTTAGTTAAAGTTTCTGTAATGTTTGGGAAATTTTAATGGAAATCCTTGTAGTTAAAAGCTGAAGGAAAGCAGGAGCAATTTCAAAACCATCTAGTAGAATGTTATAGTAACAAATGAAAATCATTGAAGAAATGGACAAAATGCACATTAGCATAAATTAGTTATAAAATATCTTATTCTTTTCAAATGTCATAGGAAAATGATACTGTTATTATGAAAACTCAACACTGAACAACCCAATGGATGCATAGCACTTTTATAAAAAAGTATTCTTCAGTTATCCAAAGAGCATAGGCAGTGTGGAAAAAGTGAAAGGGGGAAAATTGTCAACTATAGTAGCATGTTGTGTGGTTATTTTGCATTAAATAAGAAAGCGTATATATACACAGTAAAATATATCTCCTTGTATATATTATAAAATATATACCAGAAACAAATAATGTGAAAACTTAAAATGTGTAAAACATTGTTAGTTCATGTAATAGCATTGTTAAAAACTGTTTTGCGCAAGAGGCGATTTTATTTTGGATGAACTCTGTTCTTGAAAGATAATTATATCAACATCAAATATAAATAATGACTGACAACGTACTTTACTGTAATACTTTCAATAATATAGTCAGCTTTTGATTAGCTGTGGTATTTGATATAATGACAACTCAAAACCAAATAAAATCCGAAACTTCTAATTCACTTCTAATTCTAATTCACTTCTAACTTCACCTTCTAATTTACCTTCTGGTTTATTTATTCAACAAATATTTGAGTGCCTACTTCATGCAGATTACTGTGCTCAGAGCCCTAAACGTATTATTTTCTCAGTAAGGACATAAAGCATATATATATATTATCTACTGTTGCAGATCAATACATGCCAAAACTTAGTGACTTCAAACAACAGCTGCCATTTATTTGCTTGTGATTCTGCAGTTTAAGCAGAGCTTGATGGTGACTGCTCAATTCTGTTTCACAGGCTTTTGGCCAAGGAGGCATGGCTAGTTTCCACAAAGGCTTCACTCACTTTTCTGGCATCTCAGCTGAGGTGACCAGAACAGCTGTGAGCTGGTTGGTGCTCTTTGTGGTGTCTCGGGGATTCTCTCTCTCTCTCCGCATGGCCCCATCTCTATCAGGACAGTGTCTTGGGGCTCCAAAATAACAAAAATGGAAGTTGCCAGGCTTCTTGAAGCCTACGCACTGTGTCACATTCTACGCATTTTATTAGTTGAAACATACTAGTCAAAAAAAATGATCATAAGGCTAGTCTGAGTTTGAAAGGAGATTCATCTTTTGATTAGAGGAGTGCCAGATATACACAAGGATGGGAGAACTTACTGGTAGTCAGTCTGAGTCAGAGAAATTTCACGGAGGAGGTCACGTTGGAGCCTGGCCTTGAGTCATGGAGTAGTTATATGGAGACAAGAGGACATTTCACATGGAACAGTGTGTGCAAAGGCCCAAAAATAGTTTTGCATTAGATTATATTAGATGAGTTAATTATTTCTAAAGTACGTGCCAAATGATTTTGAGGAAACACCCAGAAACATGATAAGGAAGGGAAGAGAAAAGCAATTCTCAAACTTCAAATTAGTAAGAAGAAACCACCAGAAAAAGTGCCATTGTTCAGTTGGCACGCACAGAGCACACATTAATACTGATATTCTTTATGTTTCAGAACCTGAAAACTATACATTTTTGCATGGGTAGATGTAATACTCACATTTGGTTTATTGTAATTTTGAATGTTGGTGTATTTTTCTTAAGACATTCATCG
The DNA here is from genome assembly GCA_963574885.1 of Lepilemur ruficaudatus. Lineage (NCBI taxonomy): Eukaryota > Metazoa > Chordata > Mammalia > Primates > Lepilemuridae > Lepilemur > Lepilemur ruficaudatus. The sequence goes on from CAUYRT010011586.1 coordinate 30,462, forward strand.
AAAAGGTATTTGTTGAGTCCCTACTATCTGGCAGGCACTGTACTGTCCTGGGAACTGGAGCTATGTCAATGAACAAAACAGACAAAATCACTGCCCTCATGCAGCTGACATTCTAGTTCAGGGAGACAGGCAATAATCAGTGAGCAGAAATAAGTGAAATATGTATAGTAGGTTAGAAGGTGAAAAGGACTGCAGAAAAAAACTAGAGTGGTCAGAAGGATAGAGAATACTAGAGAAGGGCTTGCGATTGTAAATAGGGTGGTCAGAGCAGGCCACACTGAGAAGACAGCATCTGATCAAGGACTTGAAGGAAGAGAGAGAGTGGGCTAAGCTGATAGCTGAGGGAAGAGTGTTCTGGATAAAGGGAACAGCAGTGCAAAGGCACAGAGATGGAAATACAAGTGGCATGTTTGAGGAAGAGCAAGGAGGCCAGTGTGGCTGAGGCAAAATGAGCAAAGGAAAGAGTAAAAAGGGGACAGGAGATGAGCCTGCCTGGCTCAGACCAGAGTGGTAGCAGTGGAGGTGGTAAAAAAAGTAGTTAGGTTCTGGATATATTTTAAAGATTGTGTCAACAGGATTTCCTAATATAACTTCAATAACAGGTAAAACTTATTTTTATTCTAGACCTTGTTCTAGGGATATTCCAACATACTGGTCATTGTAAAACTTCAATAACAACACATTTCACATGGTTAAAAATTTAAAATTTCACTTGGTTTGGTTTGTTATTATTTTTGCCAGTTTTTCTTTGCATTCAGATATACATTCAGTGCCTTGTCTGTACGTAGATTTGGCATGTCTGTAGATTTTGGTTTCTGCTTTTAAACTCTTTGTCGAAGTTTTCTTCCCTTATGCTTAGAAAAGAATAGAAGAGCATTGCAATATGTCATTTCTCTTAGAAAAATTTAGATTTAATCATCTGTTTTATCTAACCAAGAATATTCTCATTCTCTCTCTCTCTCTCTCTCTCTCTCTCTCTCTCTCTCTCTCTCTCTTTCACACACACACACACACACACACACACACATTAGGTTTCTTGGTAGGCATTTCTTTTTGAAATCATCATAATTGAGTCTAAAAAGGATTGTTTGGTTAGATTTGAGTATATGGTACCACGTGACCTCTAGTGCAAACTGCTTGCTTTGAAGGAGCAGTTTCATGTGAAATTGCATAAAAAGTAATCGTATAATCCTTTAAAATTTGGGGAGATATGTGACCATAGTACAGGGTTTCCCAGTAGCGACACTTAGTGACATTTTGGGCCAGATACTTTGTAATAGGAGGCTGTCCTAGGGATTATAGAATGCTTAACAGCATTCTAGCCTCTACTCACTAGATGCCAAGAGTATCTCCCCCAGTTGTGACAACCACAAATGTCTCCAAACATTGCCAAATGTCCCCTTTAGCACAAAAATCACCCCTGCTTAAGACCCACTGTCAGAATGTTATAATTCTCATGTTTTGCCTTTCTACAGGCATTAATTAAGGCATGCATGCAAATTTCTATTTTTTCTGTCATGTTCCCTTTAATTCTTTTTCTTGTGAAAGAATGTGAAAACTTCCATTATGTTTCAGTGATTTTTCTCTTTTCTTCCTCTTACCCCTAAATTAAAAGTACTTTAGAAAGAAGTAACACAGTTGTCAAGGTAAATGCAACTCCTGGCTCCTTGCCTTCCTTCATTGGCCCTGCTAACCACTCAGAGTTTGTGGAATTTTCTCGTCTCTCCCAACTTCTGCAGGTGGCTTTACAATGCAGCGTGTGGGTGTGGAGAGATTCAGCATTCTTTAGACCTCTCTATCACCCTGACCTACGCACATACAATTTTAATAACTAAAGTTTTAGTGAAGCAGCTTCCCTGAGAATGCAAACTGCTACACATGCAATCACTTTCCATTCTGAATGGGGCCTGTTCCTGGGAAGCTTGGGCCCTCAGTTTTTAGTTCTCAGAACTATACAAACCCCAGTCGCATATACACTTAGCCAGAAGCCTCGCGCCCGTGTATTTCTGAGTATGCTTCCTTTAAATGGTTTTCCTTGCTAACGTGTGTGAACACGCCTGGCTGCTCTTTGGTCCCCTTCTGGTCTCAGTTCTCCTTTTACCTGCTTAGGGCCAGCCTTTATTATAAGCTCATATTCATCACATAACACTGGTTGCCATGGCTTAAAGTACTCCTTCCTCTCTTGCTCTCAGTTGCTGATGTTTCTGTTACATCTGTTAGTTACCACAATTCCCAAAAGTCCCCATGTTGTATGGAGAAATTTAAATTCTCATTAAAACAAAAACTTATTCTTTATTAAAAGAAACACACTGGGTAATCTTCTGCATTACTTGTGTAAAGTTGTTGAACATAATGTGCAAGTTCAGTTTGGATGTGGGATTTTAATAATTATACTTAGGAAAATCTCATGGTTTATATGTTTATATGTTCATCATAAATTTATCCTGCATATCTGCATATGGCATCTGCATATGGCTTCTCTTATGCCAACTCGTCCTCTAGAGAAAGAAATCAACTCCTTGATTTAAAAAAAAAAGTTTCTTTTGCTTATTAGAGGTGAATCCTTTCACAGCACCTCTCTTTCTGAGCCAGGGGTGGCACATATGATATAGCCGAAGAGGTTTTCCTGTCAGGTGTAAAACTTTTCCAGCTGTATTAACTCTTCCCAATGATATCAGTTCAATTGGAATTTGGGGCTGTGTTAGGAAGGTCCATGGCATTAGGGTTGCTCAATTGAAATGCCCTTTGTGATTTGCCAGCAAGATTTCCTTTCAGCTTGTCTTCCTACATTTACCCATAACTCCCACCCTGACAGACTGCAAGGCTGGGCTAGGCTAAGAGTCCTTACCAAATCAAAAATGAAGGAGCCATCTTCCTCTTCTAACCAGCGAGTAGAAACTCACTTCCCATTTAAGTAGTTTATCCTGAATTTTGTTTGTTCAATCTTATGGTTTGTGTTCATAATTATAGTTTGAAAGCTACCTTAATAGGAGTGTGTATGTATATGGAAAGATAAAAAGGGAGATAAATATTTGTCATGCCTGTTTTGTGCAGTTAAGATAAAATCTTGTTGGCCTAAGTCAAAATCTGAGATTTCTAAAACCCCAAATTTGTTTTTGACTCATGCAGACACATTAAAAACACCATTTTTCTGAAATGTAAACTGTAAAATTAGCATAAGTTTAGAAAGAAATATATAAAATATTTACTATAACATTAACTGGCCAGTTCTTCAATTATATAAAAAATTCAATGTGATTTACAATCAACTGTTTAGGAAAGCATCTATGATGTAAAGGTAAACATGATAATGAGCTCAGTATATACTGCAGTACAGGGAATTAAAACAGGAGTGTTCTATCAGAATGAACAACAAAGAGAAATTGTCCTGCCTTTTTTAAGTGTAGGAAACTCTTAATACCTTTATAAATAAAATATCTTTTATTTAAAGTAGTGAGTAGAGCTGTAAAGTATTTTTTAAATAATTTTTAGAAGTTTTAAAAATTATAAAACTCCTAAATACAGTGAGATTAAATACAGTGTAGCTTATGTAAAATGAAAATTACTGGACACAGTGGCTCAAAGCCTGTAATTCCAGCACTTTGGGAGGCAGAGGCAGGAGGACCACTTGAGGCCAGGAGCTCGAGACCAACCTGGGCAACATAGTGAGACCTCATCTGTAAATTCCACGACAGGTTAAAAAAAATTTTTTTAATGAAAATTACTGATAATCTTCTCAGCTCCTCTTAGTCTAATGAGTTTTGGTTTTAAAACTCAGAATAAAACTGCTGGTATAACTGTGGAGAAATCTGGGCATCTCAGGAGGTCTCCTGATGGACTGCAAGTCATTTTATGATTTGCATGTCTATCTAGGAAGTCACTAGATTAGACCCCTCCATTTACAGCCAGTACTTAGGGAGGTCACCTGAAGTTCCCAAGTCTCCTTTTTCTCTGCAAATTAATGAGCCAGAAATCTAAAAGAATTAATATACACTGTAAATATTTGAAGTCAGGACATGTTCATACTCTGTGAACATTTTCATCTCTCAGTTAACCATTGAAGTAAAAAAAAAGGAAAAAAATTTACTGGCCTTTATTTTTTCTTGTTTGTTTTTGATTAAAGTTATACAGTTGTGTCAGAATAACCTCTAGTGATTTTGAACACATGGCTCTTAGGGAATCTGTACAGCGAATTGCTTATATACTTCTAATTCAGGAATAAAACATGCTATGAGATTAAAGGCTTAGAAGCACTATGTGAACTTACTTTAAACTTTTTGAACACTGAAAGAATTACCATGTAGAAAAAAATGAGTCTTTAACGAAGTGACAAGTTACAGTTAGTGGTTGACTTTATTTAACTGTTTTTGTTTGGTTCTTATCTTTGAAGAGAATACAAGGTACCATGAGAGTAGAAATAGAAAAACTCCAAAGGTGCTTAGGATCTGTTTGGGAAAATAGAACACACATATTTTAATTATAATTTATATAATACAGAATATAATCACCATCATTTGTCTTACTGACAAGATTACATGGAAGAAAGAAATGACCATTACTTTTTAAATATTTACTTAGATATTGGAGAAAATTTGGGTGACTTAATGCAGTTCAATTTTTTCATCAGTAAATAGGCATACTTTAGGGTTGTGATGATTAAAACAGTATATAAAGCATATAAGCAGAGTTAAGTACTTACTAAATGATAGCTGCTCATAGTAGTAACATCATCTGATTTAATAATAGTACCTATGAATATGGTAGTATTTTCTGTTCTACAAATGAAGAAATTAACACTTAAAGAGGATAACTTGCCTAAAATTGTCCAGCTAAATAAGAGGTGGAGCCAGGATTGAACCCAAGGAGTCTAACATCAGAGACCAATCCCTTAACTACAGTACTATTATATTGCCTTATCATTCATTCATTTCACAAAATTAATTGAATGTACCTATATGCCAGGTACTGTTTGTCATTAATAATAATATGTTGAATACATTAAGATTTTCCTATGTGATGAAGATGGGTATATAATGACATTATGTTAGCTTACTTTGACAAAGCATAATCCACATATTTAAGCATATTTATAAGTATCATCTCCTTAATAAATATTGGAGTCAGGGACTATTGCCTCTCCCAATAACACGAGCCAGATAATTCTAAATAAATATGTTTATAAAGCCTTGGATTTTTACTGTATTATTCATGCATTTAGATAAGACTTAAGTGAGAACATTGCTTATTTTTTTCTTTTACTGATTTTTAATGCTTTTTAAAATTACCAAAAAAAAAAAAAAGCAGGCCAGGCAGGGTGGCTCATGTCTGTAATCCTAGCACTCTGGGAGGCCGAGGCAGGAGGATCGTTTGAGCTAAGGAGTTCGAGACCAGCCTGAGCAAGAGCAAGACCCCGTCTCTACTAAAAAAATAGAAAGAAATTAGCTGGACAACTAAAAATATATAGAAAAAATTAGCTGGGCATGGTGGCACACACCTGTAGTCCCAGCTACTCGGGAGGCTGCAGCAAGAGGATCGCCTGAGCCCAGGAGTTTGAGGTTGCTGTGAGCTAGGCTGACACTATAGCACTCTAGCCCGGGCAACAGAGTGACACTCTGTCTCAAAAAAAAAAAAAATTAGCCATAGATGGACCCTTGGATTGCAACTACTTGAAAGCATACAAGTCATAAACCATTTGCTTCTTTATCCTACAGCCATGAAATATTGTGTTCTGAACAGAAGTATCCATAATTGAGTTTAAAAAAGTAATCTGTTGGTTTCATATGCAGTGGGATACTTCCAATATGCTTGATTTTTGCCTCTGAAAGTATCTGCCATCTCAATTTTCAGTATAAGAACTATAAATAGAGTTTTGTGAATATCTATTTTTTTTAATTTCAGCATATTAGGGGGTACAAATGTTTAGGTTACATATATTACCCTTGCCCCACCTGAGACAGAGCTTCAAGCATGTCCATCCCCAGACAGTGCGTACCGCATCCATTAGGTGTGTATATACCCATCCCCTCGTCCCCACTCCCATCTGCCCGGCACCCGATGAATGTTAACCACTATATGTACACTTAAGTATTGATCAGTTAATGCCAATTTGATGGTGAGTACATGTGGTGCTTGTTTTTCCATTCTTGGGATACTTAGTAGAATGAGTTCTAGCTCTATCCAGGATAATGCAAGAGGCATCACCATTATTTTTTGTGGCTTAGTAGAACTTCATGGTATACGTATACCACATTTTATTAATCCACTTACGTATTAATGGGCACTTGGGTTGTTTCCACATCTTTGCAATTGTGAATTGTGCTGCTATAAACATTGTAGTGCAGATGTCTTTATTATAGAATGTCTTTTTTTTCCTTTGGGTATATGCCCAGTAATGGGATTGCTGGATCAAATGGTAGTCCTCCTTGTAGCTCTTTGAGTTGTCTCCATATTGCTTTCCACAGAGATGAATATCTATTTTTTTAAAACTAAAGAGGTTTCCTTGGTGCCTGTTATCAAACAAGCTGGCATGTTAATGATGTAGTTTAGTGCCCCTAATAAAGTCACATGAACGCTTTTCTGTTTTGTGGTGTTTTCCATTCAAATGTCAACCATATGGTTGTGTGGTGAATTAGACTTTGTAAAGAGATTATATAGTGTCTTTTTGAATGTTTTATCTAATAAAAGAAATATGATGGGGTCTGTGCTACTTCTGGCTGAAGCAAGACAGGTAAGGATATTTTTGGTTTCTATTAAATAATTCAATTGCTGACAGTCCTCTCTTTGGTATAGAACATAAAATATGGGTTTAAAAATACTATATGGAAGGAAACAAACTAGTAGTAGACTCTGGATGACCAAAAGATGTCTTTTCACAGAACTGTATGTCAAATCTTTCTCCATAATGGATGTACAGGTCCTTATTTTTCTCAAATGGCTGACAAAAGCGTAGTATGATGTTAGTACTACTAAAAATGAAAATCCAATAAATGTGGTTCCAATGAGACCTGCAATCTTAGAAATCATGGCTCCTAGTTCCATCTGCTGATTATAGCACTGGCGCTCCTCTCCTTCTGTAGCCTCTGCAACCGAGTAGTATATGATAACTGGAAGAATTACGCCCAGTACAACTCCCCATATGTAAATGCAGAGTTTTCTAGCGAAGTTGGGCTGGCGAAATTTTTTCAATAAATGGCCATAAAATATTTTTTCATAGCACGAAGTGGTCTCTTGCGTGGAATCCTTTTTCATTAAGGTAGCATAGCGGCTTATGGCAATCCAACTTAAAATTAAGAGGCTGACAAACATACTTACATGAATGGATAGAACTCCCAGAAAATTGACCACTCTGCATTGTACAGATTGATATTCCCATTGGAAACCTTTTAGGAAATAGATAACTATGAAAGGCATGGCGCTGCACACAAGCAAGTTTGCAGTCACAAGGTGTGCCAGGTAGATATGTGTTGATGTTTTCTTACCTATTTTTCTTAAAAATATCCATTGAGAGAGAGAGTTTCCAAAGAGACCAACAATACAAAGGAAGGTGTAAGTGATTGGTAAAGCCGTGGACGTGATCATGGATGGTTGAATACATGTTGAGTTGTTCATTTATATCAGATTTTCTTGAACTTTGCCACAGGATCTAGAACAGAATTATAGATATTTAATATTAACATTATAGATAGTACAGTATTTATGCTAAATAGTAGAAAAAACAAAACAGTGGATAAAATAAAATAGTAACAACAATGTTAATGGAAAGGGATATAAAAATGTAAATGGAAACAGAACGTGTAGATGGCTTCTTACCTTTTCTAATTATGACTGTCCAGTTGAAATAAAAGCAAAAATTACTTATTGAGATGGATAATGCCTTTGTCTAAAAAAACAAAATTTGATACAAATAGTTAAATGCCTAGAATTTATTATTTTATATTAGAGGAATGTATAGTTCTTAGATTATAAAACAATTTGTAAGCGATAAAGCGATAATTGATTTTATCTAGAAATGTAATTTAAAATTTTTTAAGGCACATGCAATCAATACTTGATAGCCAAAAGAAAGTGTTACAAAAGTATTTTGTGGCCACATTAATAGAGAGATGACTGGTTTTTAATTAGCACATTAATTGTATATAAATAGTTTTCAAAATGGTGTCTTTTCATGGCTAGGTTAAAATATTTCTCTATAGCCTAATACCATTAGAATAGTCTCTTCATATTTCAGAAGTAAACTCAATTACACATGAGCAAAAACTCAGGCAAGGTCCAGAATTGAACACAAGGAAAGTGTAGCAACCAAGGATAGACTCCAAAATCCCAGGGTCATTACCAAAGGGCATTTGAAATATCTCATTTAAATATTTAATGTTAAACTGTCATACTTCAAGAAAAAGTTTACCCTCATGTGTCCTCAGTTGTAATTTGATATCTGGGTTTTTCTGAGGATTTTTTTTTTTTTGAGGATATGATGTTTTAATCACAGCATAAATGCAGGTATGGTTTTCTTTTTTTATGTCTTATTTTTAAATCTTTCTTGCTTCAAAGGATACATATTAAGTGCTGAAAACTCACATATAAATTTCTTTTTGTTCTTATTTTTCTCCTTATTTCCTTATTTCTTTTAGGTGAGAGTAAAGTTATTGGATTCTGGTCAAATAAGATTCATGAGCTCTATTCAGAATGTGCCAAATTTCTCTGTGTTCTTCACCATACCTTTCTGCATACCACATTCTCCATTCTTTTATAATCTAGAACAGGGTTTCTCAATCTTTTTTTCTTCTTAATCACATTCTCTTTTAATAAACATAAAAATTTTACCTTCTGATATTCTTATATGCCCCCCAGCCCCTCAGGGCTATTTTACTTTCTACCCTTCTTCAAAATCACAGTTTTATGTTCTGCATCTTAGATTACAGAAATGGGGGGGGGTTATAATTTTGAAATAATTTTTTAAACCAAACAACCCACACTCAAAGACTTGAAAACTTGAGGGCTACGCAGTGTCTCTAAGTTCAAATAGTGAGACCCTTAATTAATATCTACAAGTGTCTTTATCATCTTACTTTATTTCTCTGCAATTCTTATTTGGAAAACAGTCCATATGTTTCAGTGAGGTTGTATCTGAATCTAGTGCAGCCTGGTGAATTGGAATCTGGTTGCAGTTAGTGTAGACCCTGGTATAAATATATAAAACCTAGTCTGTAACTTCCCTGATTTAAAAATCAGTCAAATAGAGAATGAAATGAGCGAGTTTATTTAAGAAAAATTTACCTGCTCAAAGTAGATTTTGGTTTTACATAAGAAATTGGAGTGATATTAAAGAAAAGCTTTAGCCCCTGCCTTGCATAGATAATGCATAATGTACTAAAAACTACAAAGGTAATGGTGCTTCTGTATGAGTATCGATAGCAAATGCTTCCAAACAAAAGGGAGGTAAAAAGACTTTTGCAGAGGCTAGCTTTATCAGACGGATGTTGAGCCTCTATAGCAACCTCAGTGTAGCAAATGACAACTCGTTCACCATCTTTATCTTCCCAAATTTGTATCTACTATGTACCTTTTCTTCAAAACTAAACTTTGATTACAAAACTACTAGATAATTATTTTCTAAAATTTGGAAAATACTGTTAAACTTAAGAAATCAAATAAAAGTTACATGTTATGGATGCAGAACTGGTTTCCAGAAATTTGTGTCTCTGCTAATCTGACAAATGAGAAAAGTTCTACAACTCTAACTTCAGTTACTAACAATTACCTAGATAATATGCTGACTGCCTTTCTTAATGATCAGTCTTCAAAATTTAAATAAGTTAGTCCTATCTTTATAGAGTTAATTTTTAAGCTAAAAATGAATTTAAAAAATCACCCTTACCTGTACAGGTAGATTGTGCCAACTGAGGTTATATTGTTCACAGTAGTGATGCCAAATTTCAGAGTTAAGATTCTTCGATCTTCACTCTTCTAGTATCCTTAGTCAATGTGAATAAATTCTTGCATGACACCAACTGCAGTGGGAAAAAAGGGAAATCAAACAGAGTATTGAAGAATTTCAATAGTTATGGTAAATGTAGCAACTACCTTCTCAAAAAAACCCCTCATTTCTCTATTTCTGTTGTGGGAGGAAGTTGGTAGACAATATACATATTGTACTTCCTTATGGTTTTTTCATGAACTAGTTACACTTCAGTTAGTTTTCTTGGCGTGATTGACTGAACTTCACAGGTTCAGTCATCCATGGCTAGTTAGTTTTATATGACACAGTGATAAAAGGAACCCCACTCTATGGTAACCCAATAAGATGCTGGTATAAACTTGTCTGTAAAATCATTTGTGGACAGCTTATTTGCAAACCATCTTTATCAAAAATAGAGGGAAACAAAACTCAAAAAAGTTTTCTTATAGCAACTCACTAGAATGAAATATCATAGAACTAGAATAGAACTTCATGATCATATATGGTTTTTTGCTTGTTTGTTTGTTTGTTTTGAGACAGAGTCTCACTGTGTTGCCCAGGCTAGAGTGCCATGGCATCAGCCTAGCTCACACCAACGTCAAACTCCTGGGCTCAAGCAATCCTTCTACCTCCCTCCCAAGTAGCTGGGACTACAGGCATGCACCACCATTCCCAGCTAATTTTTTCTATATATTTTTAGTTGGCCAATTAATTTCTTTCTATTTTTAGTAGAGACAGGATCTCGCTCTTGCTAAGGCTGGTTTCGAACTCCTGAACTCAAACAATCCTCCCGCCTCGGCCTCCCAGAGTGCTAGGATTACAGGCGTGAGCCACCGTGCCCGGCCTATGGGTTGAGACCCTTTATTTTAAGGTTGAAGAAGCTGAAGCCCAGAGAAGCTCACCATAAGCATAGACGGCACCCAGGGGTTTGGGTCCCAGTTTGGTTACTAATGAACTAACCCATGCTACTTCTAATTGCCTTGTGCTGCCTCCATTCAGATTCAATGTAATATATTGTTGGGAACATTTCATAATGGATTTGGAGCCTCCTGGGAAGTACCAAATATGCCTCAGATCAAATGAATAGTTATGTTATAAATAATTGTGAAATGGCTGGGTGCAGTGGCTCATGCCTGTAATCCCAGCACTTTGGAAGCCTGAGGCAGGAGGACTGCTTGAAGCCAGGAGTTTGAGACCAGCCTGGGAAACATACCGAGACCACATCTCCACAAAAATAAATAAATAAATAATTAGATATGGTGGTGCATGCCTGTAGTTCCAGCTACTCAGGAGGCTAAGGCAGGAAGATCGCTTGAGCCAGGAGTTCAAGGTTACAATGAGCTATGATGGCAACACTGCACTCCAGCCTGGGCGACAGAGTGAGACTCTGTCTGTAAAACACACAAATAAAAAAAAATTATAAAAACAATTTTATGTATAGAATTGTTCAACTAGTGTGTGAACTACTAACTAAATGAAAGCTAAGTGTAAAGCTTGGGAGCCAGACTTGCATCAAGCACTGCCCTTCCTTGGGTAGTTAAACCAGTGGGAGTCTGAAAAAGACAACAGAAATCTAATTTCATCAAGCCTGAGCACTTTACTTATCAGTAAATATTCATTTAAAATTAATAGAAGTACTTTGCCATTTCTCATAAGCCCCAAAGCTTACCTTAGTTCATGTTGATTTCATAAAGTCTCTCTGATGTTTGCTAATATTTCTCTCTCAAACAAAAATGACAACTACCTGAAGTGTCTGGATTTTGTTCTGCTATTAATCTTTGCAATGCTTGCTACTATTTAATTAAGAACAGTGACTCATCCAGGGTTACATGGCCATTGATTACAGAATAATTTGGCTTCTAGAATTCCTACCACTCTTCCTTCAATAATTTCTCATGAGGCCGGGTGCGGTGGCTCACGCCTGTAATCCTAGCATTCTGGAAGGCCGAGGTGGGAGGATCGCTCAAGGTCAGGAGTTCGAAACCAGCCTGAGCAAGAGCAAGACCCAGTCTCTACTAAAAATAGAAATAAATTAATTGGCCAACTAAATATACAGAAAAAATTAGCCGGGCATGGTGGCGCATGCCTGTAGTCCCAGCTACTCGGGAGGCTGAGGCAGAAGGATCGCTTGAGCCCAGGAGTTTGAGGTTGCTGTGAGCTAGGCTGATGCCACGGCACTCTAGCCCGGGCAACAGAG
>CAUYRT010011587.1:0-30477 GCA_963574885.1 Lepilemur ruficaudatus
AAATAGAAAGAAATTAATTGGACAACTAAAAATATATGTAAAAAATTAGCCGGGCATGGTGGCTCATGCCTGTAGTCCCAGCTACTCGGGAGGCTGAGGCAGAAGGATCGCTTGAGCCCAGGAGTTTGAGGTTGCTGTGAGCTAGGCTGATGCTACGGCACTCTAGCCCAGGCAACAGAGTGAGACTCTGTCTCAAAAAAAAAAAAAAAAAAAAAATGTTTAAGGTGGAAAGATTAATGCATGTAGTTTTATGTAAGTTTTATCTTAAAAGAAAAATACCTAGCGCCTATAGTCTCAGCTACTCCTACCCAGGAGGCTGAGGCAGGAAGATCACTTGGGCCCAGGAGTTTGCATCAAGCCTGGACAGTGAGACCTAGTCTCTAAAGAAAAAAGAAAGAAAGAAAAAAACCCAAAAATATTGAAATACTATTCAACGACCTGAATGTTAAAGTATTTAGATAGAAATGTACTAATATCTGAAATTTAATTTAAAATGTATCAGAAAATAAGATGAATGGTAAAACCTAGGTGGCAGGTATATGAGTGCTCATTATAAAACTTCAACTTTGCTGTATGTTTAAAAATTTTCATAATAAAATACAGAAGGAAAAAAGTCATTATTAATACAATCAAATACTCTAATAGAAAAACAGGCATAGGGTATGAATAGGCACTTTATAAGAGAAAGGTAGCCAAAGATGTTCATTCATTCTCAAACCTCAGAGCAGAAAAACAACACCACTTTTCACCTCCCTGGGAACCTACAGACTCAAATGCACATGCGGGCCTCCAAATCCCCAAGTGCGGCCCCTCCACCGAATCTAAACTTCACAGAACAAATCCCTTTATTAAAATGATTTGTTCTGTAAAATTTGGATTCCATCAAAAGGCCGCATTCAAAGACCCAGAAGGTCATATGTGGACCCAAGGCCACTGGTTCTTCATACCTTATGATAATTAAAAGATTATTCCAGAAGGCAGTTTCACAATCAAAAGGCCTTAATGTACATATCTTTTCACCCAGCAGTTTCAGACCTACAGATATATTGTAACAAAATAAATACATATGCAAAGATGTAGACAGATATTCAGCACGGTATTGTTCAAGGTAGTAAAAAACCAAAAACAAACAGTTACGTGTATCAGGAAATATCACAGAAACTACAACCCATTATATGGAATGTACTATATTATCCTCCTGTTAAAAATGATTATCTGTATAAAATGGCATAGATATGGAAAATCTCCAGGATAAATTTAAGTGAAATATGAAAGTTACAAAATAGTACATTTATATATATATATATGACCTACATTTCAATAACTGAAATAATGGTCAACTAAGAGTTAAGAGTATTTACTCCAGTTAGCAAGAGCTCTATGATGTGTATTATTTGTATTTCTTACGCAGTATTTAAGCAGTTACTGTTCCGTAGACTCAGGATACAGTCAATTTACTTGTAGACTAAGGTAAACAATTCAGGCACAGTCCCTGCCCACATATGAAGGTGTCCCCCCACCTATGTGCTGGGACACCTTCCCCTATCCACTTAGTCTGTAGTCATACCCTTCCTTTCCATTTCAGCTCTTGCAACCAAGCCAGTGCCTGCTCTACTCAGTATGTGATTCAGTGGTAGGGACTCACTCATTCAGCTCAGTCAATAGGGTCATTGGGTGTCCCATGGCTTAATAAGAGGGTAAAATTGATAAACACAGATGTTTGGAAAGCTAAGGTACAACAAATCCCATTAAGACCTTGAAAGGCTGAATTAAATATTGGATTAAAGCTTCACATGGAGTAATACATCAACACATCCTAAATCGGAAATGTATCCTGGCCTCCAGATACTAAATCCAAAAGAGACTTTAAGTGAAAAGATTAAACTACAAATAAAGATTTAAGACAATTTAGAAGGTATCTCTGGATTGAGAAGTCACTAGACTAAGTACCTTCCCAGGGATCTAAAATAAAGCACAAAAAAGTTTTAAATAAAAAGTATTCATTCAATAGTGAAGAGTTTACACTCAAAAATAAAAGATCTATTAAAATTCATGCACACAAATAACTTATGAAAAGAGTTGTTATTGCTTTATCAAAATTCAAGTCATCTATGCTACAATTACTTTTCAAAGAACAAAATGTTTTATTATTTACATTTGTGAAAATGAACCCAGGTGTGAAAAGTAAAAAGGAATGCTAATTTCTACAAATCTTAAAATAGTCACTAAAGGCAGACAGGTAGAGTGATAACAGAATTTCTTAAGTGTAAGTTAAATGTTAAACTAAAAATTTCTTTATATAAGGGTCAATGTCATTTAGTAAAACCATTAAAGGAGATAAGAAAACATAAATGTATCTTTAACTTTATTGGCTCCTCATTCCAATACCTAGGAAAGGAGCAAACAGACCATCAAGTATTTTGAAAAGTTACTTTTCTTAAACCATACCTAAATAATATTATTTTTTATATGGCAATGCACCTTGTGGGTCTATATAAACATCTGCATTTTCATCATGGTCTACTTCACTTAAAATTACAGTGTATGTTTGCAGAATATCAGATACACATGTAGCAAAAAATAATTTTGAAAAATTATACACGATTCCATATATTTACTTTGAAAAAGTTAAATAAGACCAGTGTTACCATGTTTGTCATGCTACACTTTTCAGAAGAGCTAACTCAGAGAAATATTTAAAATCATTAACATTATATTTCACCATTAGTCCATTACCAAAACGTAAGGTCCTTATGGTGAAGTATCAGGTAACGTAAGGCACAAGAAGTTCAGTCAATAGTTCATCCATTCTTCTCCACAGCCTGGATGTCACCTTCCTAAACAAGGCACAACTGCTGACCTCAGAATGCTGCTTCAGCCCACTTCTGCTTCACTGGTGACACAAATTTCAAGTGCTAAATGGCTAGCTAACCCACTCCTCCTGACACCTTAGGAAATTCAAGTGTGTAAGCCATTTACAACATTATAGGCTGTAAACAGCTCATCTGCTGGGAAAGTTTTATTTAATCCAAGACTAAATTTCCTGAGCTACAGAGAGCAAATAAGTCTTTCACAACCCCCATTTCATTTTGATTCAAGCTAGTTTACCACTGTTTAATTTGGTAAGCAGGCTGCCTTTCTAAATAAGTAACACATAATATAATCCAAACTTGTTTACATAAATATAATTAAAGCAATTCATCCAAAACATGGAAAATTTTTAAAAAATAAAACCAAATCCACAAAGAAATGAGGATAGAAGTCCACTTTCACTTAATCAAAAGAAGTGTGTTGGAGGGGGGAGGAAGTCTTCACATATTTCCCAAGGACAGTATCATATGTACTGTAAAATAGGATGAAAAAAAATCAGTGCAATAGAAAGAAAAAGACCATTTCACAACAAGTTTACATGCCACTATATTTTAAAAAACAAATCTTTTCAAATAAAAATTCCAGAGCAAAGAAATATACCACCTAAGAAGCATTCTTGAATTTCTTTGCAACTTTTAAAAGCTATTGATTATGCTTTTTTATTCCATTTAAAAGCCTCAGGAAAAGTTCAGGAAACAAACATAAGCACATACAACAACAGAGAAGAACTAAAGCCAGTTCTAAAACAGTAAATTTCAAATGAATAAAGCGTGGCTATACAATTCGTGATGGTTTTAGTTCTAAGTTACATTGTCCACAGGGTGGCAGTCTTACAGTCTTGTTCCTAGATTCAATGTACAATTTGATGTTCAATTTCAATGTTCACAAAGACACATACACATGGGCAATAAAAAAAAAAAAAAGTAAAAATTGCCTGCCCCCTCTAAAAAAAAAAAAAATCTATGCTTCTTAACTCCTCTATTTCTTTCAGGAGTATTTGTTTTCTGACATCTGAAATTTTTCCTTCAACATCCCTCTTGCATCCATGTTTTCTATTCTGCTACCACCACCCTATTTACAGAGACCAGAAGCAAGGAGAGCTATTAGGTGACTATTACTATACTGCTGGAGATCCCTGACCTTGGTCAAGGCCTAGCAAAGTGGGAGGGGGAACAGGAATGAGAAGGTGGAGATGGACACCACAGACATAATCCTTTCATCCTCCAGCTCATCCTGCACACTGCTACCAAATTAACTTCATTAAAACACTCCTTGTATCACCAGAAATCCCCTTTCCTAGCTAAGTAAACTCCTTAGCCCGAAATTCAAGGGCCTCCCAAAATCCCTTGTCAAGGGTCAAGGGGATTTGTAAAATAAACTTTGCTTTGAATAGACCTTGCAACTTCCTAATTTTCACTCATTCATTCAAAAATTTTCTGAATGTTCACTAGGTGCCAAGCATGGCTCCAAGTGTGGTGACATAGAAGAAAACAAGCCAAAGTCCCTGCTTCCAAGTTACACTGAGAGGACAGTCTTTTGGGGGTGGGGGCGGTCTCTAGGCACTTCCAGCTCTCTGCAGGTAAGGGGTAAGGTTCCTCCTAAGTATGAGACATTGAAGATTAGGGGTTGGAAGAACAGTAAAAAGACATCGACATCGGAGATCTGCTAAAGCACTGACATTGTCCCCTACAGACCCTAATCTATTTTTGCAGCCTTACTTCCCTTTCCTATCCTACCTGTACCCTCAGTGCCACTAAAATGTGCCAGCAGCTGTTAATGTGCCTCTGTTCCCGTTTGCTTCCCTAAAAGGCCTTGCCCCTTCCCCCATCTCTACCAGCAAAAGTCTAACCAGCCTTCAGAGCCCATCTCCTCACACAAACTCAGACGGGGATTTTGGAGACCTTCAAAATCCATTCTGGATGTATTCAGAATAAATAAATATTTTTTATTTATTCCATTCTGAGCATTTACCTTGGCTTATTCCATTCTGAGCATTTACCACACTATGCATAGTATCATCATTATCTGTATACTTATCTAACCTTCTTCATCAGTTATTCACTGAACACTTGCTACATTCCTGAAACTATCTAGGAGCTAGAGTTTCACTGCTGAATTATTCCATTATTATTATTTTGCAAGTGATAAATGTAAAATTGAGATAAAATATACTATATGCTTTTTATTGCTTCAATCCTTTTTCACAGTTTTGTTGAGATATATCTTACATACCACATAAAGTTCACCCACTTAAAGTGTACAGTTCAATGTTTTTCAGTTTATAGAGTTGTGCAACCATCACCATAATCTAATTTTAGGAAATTTAAACACTCTAAATGTACCCCCACATTAGCAGTCACCTTCCTCAAACCTCCTTAATCCCTCTATTCTGAGGCAACCACTAATCTATCCTCTTTCTCTATAGATTTGCCTATTTAAGACATTTCATATAAATGAAATTACACAAAATGTGGTTGCTATTTGCACTTCGCATAATGTTTTTGAGATTCATTCACGTTGTCACATGTAGCAGCACTTCATTCCTTTTTATTGCCAAATAATATTCCATTGTGTGAATACGCTATATTTTACTTAGTCATCAGTTGATAGACATTTGAGTTGTTTCCACTTTTTGCTTACAAATAATGCTGCTATGAACATCTGTGTACAAGTTTTAGTGTGGGACTGTGTTTTCATTTCTCCTGGGTACATACCTAGGACTGGAAATGCTGGGTCATATGGTAACTATTTAACATTTTGAGACACTGCCAAATTGTTTTACAAAGTGACCACACCACCACACCATAGGGACTGCACTGTTTTATATTTCCACCAGCAACGTATGAAGATTCTAACTTCTTCACTATTGTTTGAATTTTATAAAACCAGAACATTCTCACTATACGATATCCTTACCCTCATGGAACTTATATTCCAATGGAGTAAGAAATAAACAGGTTAATTTTGATTGTAAGAAAATGAAGAAAAAACTGTAAAGTAACCAGAGAGTAATCAAGGAAGAGGGAGTCTCTAGGTAGAGCTGTCAAAAAGACTTTTCTGAGTAGTCAACGTTGACCTGAAATGTGAAGACCTAGAGGGAGAAAATTCCAGACAGAGGAAAGAGTAAGTAATAAAACTCTGAGACAAGAATAAGTTTGGCATGTTTAAGGAGCAAAAAGGCAGTACAATGTAGTGGCTTAACTATAAGGAAGACGTAGAGAAGGTAGGGGACGAGAAGTTCAGAAGGTATGTAGAGGCCAGATCATTTTGGGCCTCAGAGACTTTGGATTACCAATGTCCTTGGATTTTACCTAAAATTCTATAATTATTTTTTAATCCCTTCTATTTATTTAAACACAAGTGCTTATTTCTGCAAACATTTATTGAACTTTCATATATCTTCTGATTACACCTAAAGTTAGCAAGTATTAAAGAGACTATTTGGGTAAATCCACAGCTCTCAATTGTTGTCAATATTTTGTGGCCCAAGAGAGAACACCTAAAATATGACTGCCAATGGGTGTTTTGGTAACAAGGCACAATCATAAAAATGAATCCTCACAAATTTATCACCTAGCCTTAACCAATTTACAGTGTATGTCTTACCGACATTAACTAGCAGTTCTGTCTTAGAATATCAAAATCATTTCCTTTTTTTTTTTTTTTTGAGATGTGGTCTCACTCAGTCACTAAGGCTGGAGCATGTACAGTGGCACTATTATAGTTCACTGCAGCCTTGAACTCCTGGACTAAAGTGACCCTCCTGCCTCAGCCTTCCAAGTAGCTGAGACTACAGATGCATGCCACCACACCTGGGTTTTTTTGAATTTTTGTTTTTTTTTTTTTAGAGACAGGGTCTATGTTGCCCAGGCAGGTGTCAAACCCCTGGCCTCAAGTGATCCTCCTGTCTTAGCCACCCAAAGTGCTGAGATTACAGGTGTGAGCCACCATGACTGGCCCAAAGTGATTTTCTATAATAAAGCAAGCCAATAAAAACATAGCTGTAGATCATTCTCATAATTTAAACCTATATTTTATTTTTATGAATTGAATTCTAGTTAACTGATTGCTTTTCTCCATTCTATTAATTAAAAATTAATATTCAACTTCTAAACATAAAACCTATGGGCACAAAATATTCTACACATATGTTTTATGGTTCGAAACTTTTAAAACAAGAATTTTTCACATATTACTGCTCTATTTGGGTTTTCTAAGAGACAAAAAATGTTTTTAAAACTCTAGTGACATAAAATGTCATTCCTTGATTAAAGAACCTGTTACCTAGTCAAAATTTATCAAGTTAAAATTCTTTTCTAGTTCCCAGCTTGATCTCCCATGACTCTCCCTCCAGACACTCTGTGCTCCTGCCAAACCAGACTACTTGCCAGCCTCATACTTGTTCCCCCACTACAACTTTATGATTCACATTCCCCACCAGGAGAAATCCAACCAGTTCTTCAAGGTCCACGGCAAACACTCTGCTCTCCACATCTCTTCTCCAGTCCCCTTGCCTAAGTAGAACTGATTGCTCCGGGAGCACTTAGATGTTGCCTTACCATATTCTGCCTGATACACAACTATACATAAAGTCAGTTTGTGTCTTCCACAGAGATGACCCACTACTCCCTTCCACCCACCCCCTACTATAACAATTACTGAGTGCACAGTTGAAAATACCATCCATTTTAACAAATAACACCATTTGGTACAATATACCAACTCATTACAAAATGCAAGGAAAAAACTAAGCCTCCTCTCAGGACAAGTAAGAAGGGCTGCCTTTCATTCCTCTCAAATTTGGAACTACTGTAATTCTTTAGTAACTGTTTCCTAATAATAACACAATACTCCTTATTTAAATAAAAATTTTCCACTGTCATTACCTATTCAAGAGTTGCTCAACAATTCTTCCAACTGTGAGTGATACGCATCATCAAAAATTTCTAGCTCCAGAGTCAGAGCACAGAGAAGGTGAAAGATCTCCACAAGGTCACACAGCTAATCACAGAGGCCAAAATATCATTCTATCCACTACTTGCTAACATGAAGAACTTGAACATCAGTAGCAGCAAAAAAGTATCTGGTGGTGCCTGGAGCATAGTGAACACCCAAACATCTGAATTTATGAAGAAATACTTTTAGTTGTGGCAGGCTTTTTAATTTTTACAATGTGAGGCCAATTAATCCTTAATCATGCAGATCTCATTAACAAATTTACTGTGCAGTTAACGCTATAAAACAGCACAGGAACATACACACTAACAGCCAAAACTTTTGTGTTAGTATCCACAAGAGTCACTTTTTCCTTGACTTGTTCCCAGAGGCCCAACAGACTAAACATTATAGCTCACCCTATTTTCTAATTTCAGCTTGCATTTAAGATAACGCTTTTGTTTCATTTACAGCGCGCATGCTGCTGACACAGCTGCCCCTTCTCCGTAATAAACAGAGGGCTTCTATATTTAAAAACACAGTGAAACTTTGTTATAACATCCCCTCCCCAGTCTCCAGCCAATTTTCTCTCTTCCAAGCCCCACATCCACCCCAGGATTTTTTTTTTTTTTAAATCAACTACGCTCAAAAAATTAGACCCTTTGGAAAAATCAATGTTCGTCTTCGAAGACATCTCATCATAATGGCATTTTTCTTCTCCACAGCTCGTGTGTTTTTTAACAGGCAGAGGGGGAAAAAAAAGAAAAAAGACTGTCTTTCCCGAAGGCCTTCTCCTGAGTCCGGGGTACTTTTTGGGACCGCGACCAGCGCCCCGAATGTCAAGTCGGGACGACCTCGCGGGCTGGCGCGGTGGAGACGCGGGTGCGCACGCGGCTGCGCGGACGGGAGCGCGCGCCCCCCGGGGGGTACGGAAAGCGCCCCGCGTTCCGGGGGTTGGGAGAGGAGGTCCCGTAAACACCCGGAGGACAGATAGATAATGACAAGGACCGCCAGCCCGGAGCGCCCGGGGCAAGGGGCAAACGCTCCCCGCATCTCTTGGGACGAGTTAGAAAAGGGCGGCCACGGAGGGTGTGGGCCGAAGCGGGGCGCGGGGAGGAGATAATGCTCGAGGCCGGAGTTAATCATTACCTCCCGAGAGTCTGGAAAACTACGGCCAGGGGCCGGAGGGGCGGGTTGGGGGGGTGGGCAGCCCCGGGGAAAGTGAAACTCCTTCCCGGCCGACCAGTCCGGCGAGCGCGAGGCGGGAGAGGGACCCCGAGCGCACCCCGTCCTCCGCCATGCACGGCGCCGCACTCGTGGCTGGCTCCGAAAGCCGGAGTCCAGCTCACGGCGCCACTAACAACAGTAATGCTTTTTTTCCACAAACGCACCCGGACAGCGGGACAAGAGCGAGCAAGGACATTGAAAACAGTAAGTGAGTCCTGCAAATCAGTTTTTATTAATTGAAATTAAAAAAAAAAAAATTTCAGCGTTCCCATACCGGGAGTCGAACCCGGGCCGCCTGGGTGAAAACCAGGAATCCTAACCGCTAGACCATATGGGAAGTGCTGCTACACGTATCTCCGAGACCCACCTGACAAACGTAAGCGCCACTGCTGCCTTGCCTACGCTTCCCGCCGCTGCCGCCGCCGCCTCTGCGCCAGACAAGCCGCTGCCCCTGCTGCCCACGCGCTCCGAGTGAAGGAACCAGCCGGGTCTGAGCGCGCGGGCGTCGCGGGGGAAGGGAGGGGTGGGGTGAGGCGGGGCCGCTCCGCCGCCGGAGGAAAGTTGTGAGACGAACCCCAAGAGACTTGCAGCCCAGGAACCCGCTGTTTCACCTTTCTCTTTAAACTCCGCCAAAGGCACCCAACCCACAGGTCCAGGTTGCTCCGCTGTTCAAAGTGCGTGCGGACTAGTTGGCAAAGTTGAGAGCGGCGACGTCTCTGGGAACAGCTGTTTGCGTTCGGGGCGGAGGCGGCGCGCGAGCTCCTTGGCCACGAGCCAGCGAGCCTAGAAGGAGCGTGGAGGTTCTGGAGCTCGGGGGAAGAGAGAGCGCGGGATGGCGCGGGGACTTGAAAGGCTTGAAAGTCCGCACTTCAGTCCAAGTCCCGTCGCACTTTCGCCCCTTCCCGGTGACCTCAACCCCTTTATACCGACCCCACCTCTCAGGGGCCGGGAGTACCGCCCCTGGAGGGGGAGGGGACGAGGAGGCGATTTCGAACGCGGATTGGGTCGTCCGGGCACCCGTAGTGGGGAACCGTGGAACGCTGGTCGGGAGAAGGAGGGAGGTGTCCAGCCTTAGAGGGAGTTGGACTGGTCCTCGCGGCGGGCCGGGCCTGACTCGCCCGGCTTGGAGAGCGCGGGTCTGAGTTGGACCCCGGACGACGCGCGGAGCGGCTGGCGCAGTCATGTGAGTTGGGTCTCGGGCCCTAAACAAGGAGGTGTTGTTTCTCTGGGCGGCCTTGTCTCCCCCGAGTCTTCCCTCCCCCCCGTCTCCCGCCCTTCGGCCGGGGGCGTGACGGACGCGCTCTTAACTCGCTCGGGACCGGCACCCGACCGGCTGGGCCGGTTCTCTGAGCCGGGTGGAAACACTACCCCGCGGGGCGCTTTGGGGGCGTGCAGCGCTGAGGTGAGAGGCCGGCGGCCAGTGGAGGTGGCGGGTCCGACGGCAGCCGACGGTGCGACGCGGCGCTCCCTCCACTACGCCGTCGGGGTCGCAGGCGCCCTTTTCGGTTCGGGAGCGCCGGAACCCTGGGGGATTGCGAAACTTTGCGCTTGGGCTGCGGCCGCTGCTGCCTTCGCCGCCCCCTAAAAGCGGCCAGCCCCGGATAGCGAGGTGACTACTTCGTTTGGGGTTTTTTTGGTTTTTTATTTTCTGAGAGGTGCCTTGGCTTTTCCAACTCTCTCTTGCCCTGAGGCTCAAGAAACGACTTGTATTAACTGATAGTCTTGGAGGAACCACAGTCTTCCCCGGAGTAGTCTTGTCCTTTGTTCTTTTGGTGGAAATAACTTGATTAAAGGCAAACCTGAGTTTCCTCCGGCCTCCATTACGGCAATCTCCAAAAAAGCCAGAAAGAATAAATATTCCTCTCTGATATGTTTCTTATTTCTTCATACCTATGACAGTAACAAATAAGGAATTTTTTTAAAGCTGTCTTATTTAAAGGAGTTTTATAATAGATCCGGTGCAGACTTTCTTTATACTCCTGGCGACAGAATTTCGGTTGACTGCTTCAGCCAATTAAGTGATATAACATGGAGCTGTGTACAAGACAAAATTCAGTAGCAGGGGTATATATTTCAACATGTAAAGCTTGTAGAATTTTACTTTTTAATTTTAAATAAGCTTAGACTTGTTTTTCCCTTTTTCAGGGCGGACTACTGGAAGTCACAACCAAAGAAATTCTGTGATTACTGCAAGTGCTGGATAGCAGACAATAGGCCTGTATGATAATTACGCTGTTAGTCTAATAATATTGTGTCCATGTGCAGTATTCCTTTTTGTTGTAAACGCAGAGTTTACAAGCAATTTCATATATATTGCTCTTGATTTTTCAAAACATCAAAAGATTTCTGTCTTATTCCCTGTAAGAAAGTTATGAGCCTTCTTCCTTTTCATCAGCCTAAATTTGATTATATTTTAAGCCAAATTGTTTCTCCACGGCCTTTCAGGAAATGAACAATGACTAGGTAATCTCATTCTTGCTTATGAAACACCTACACTATGATGCTGTTTGTAATACTGTCATATACAAAGAAAAGTGGAACGTCCTAAAAACATAAAAAGAACATTATTGTGGTTTTCTTGTGTTTGCTTTAGAAATAATTAAATGTATTTGATGTAGAGCTTTATACCTTTAGGTGCTTAAGTTTGAAAGATTAATATACCCTCTGTCATGAAATACAAAAGTAGCAACTCTGTTAAGTATGTTCTTACTTTAGATCCAGTTTTTTAAGACAAAGCAAAAGGCCCACCACTGATTCCCCCCCTCTCCTGCATTTCATTATGTACCTATTACATAAACACTAGGATATCTATTATATGTTCATATCCTTTTTGCTTGGCAGAGTTGGATACGCAAAGGATAGTAGTTCCATATTTAACAGTGCTGTGGATTTCTTTGGTAGACATTTATTTACTGTAGTCTACAAGGTATTTATGGTTTTGGGTTTTGTTTTTAGTGCATTGTTTTGGTCTTTTTGGATAGTTGCTCAAGTTCTTGACTATATTGTTGACTTAGGCTATCTTTTCAAATAAATACCATGAATTTTTAAAACCACACAAATCACTGAAAGTCTCTCTTCCTTGGAGGTACCCAGGCTGTAAAATGAATTTTATGAGTTATGTAGATTAAGTAATCCCTTTCCAGTGTAATCTGTCTTCATCTACTGAATTGCTAATACACATTGATTTAACCTTTAATTAGAAACAAAATTAATTTAATTTTGAATGGTACTTTAATATTCTTTGGTGTAATCAACTTTAAGAAACCCAATGTATGAAAAATAGAGGATGATTGTTTGCTTTACAAAGTGATACTTTAAAGAGGAATTCACAGGAGTATTTAGAATAGCTCCCGTAATGCATCATATAAGATTTGATTGACAGAACTTATTTTGCAGAGCTAACCAGGAATGTCTTATTGCATACAACCAGACACTTGTAATTTAGTAGCCTTTCTGGTTGTTTAATTAGGTAATAATGCCCACTCACCCACCCCTGTCCCCATTAATCCAGTTACCATTACTCCCCTAGGTTATCATTTTTTTCGTTTTCTTGTCTATCCCTCCATTGTTTCTGCATGTATACAGATGTAGGTTCTTATTCAACATTCATAAAAGGTAAAATTGTATATACTGTTGTGCACCATAGTTTTAAAAATTGAACAATATGTCCTCAAGCTCTCATATTGAACAATATGTCCTCAAGCTCTTTCCTTATGAATATATAGGGAGCTTCTTTGTTCTCTATTACAGGATCCTGTAGGAATATACCATAGCTTATTTAACCAGCCTCCTATAGATGGATACTTGGATTGTTATTGCAAACAGTGCTGCCGTGAATAACCTTATACATAACATCATTTTGTACATGTCCAAGTATATCTATAGAACAAATTCCCAGAAATGGGATTGCTGGGTCAAAGGGTAAAAGTATTTGGAATTTTAATAGATAATGCCAAATTGTCCTCCACAGGAGTTGTACATTTTATACCATTACTACATTGTATAGTAGTATAAAAGTGTTTGTTTACAATTTATGAGGAATTTTTAAACGTTGACTTTTCTTCCAGTTGGAGGAATATGGATCATTGTTCTTTATGTTTCTAATTTAATGTGGCAAATAGAGCAATAAAATGCTAGACACTTACTGATTTTGATGTTGAGAGGTGTTTCTTTTTTTTGTTTTGGAGACAGAGTCTCGCTTTGTTGCCCTGGCTAGGGTGCAGTGGCATCATCATAGCTCACTGCATCCTCAAACTCCTGGGCTCAAGCTATCCTCCTAGCTCAGCCTCCCAAGTAGCCAGGGCTACAGGCGCACACCACCATACCTGGCTAACTTTTCTGTTTTTTGTAGAGATGAGATCTTGCTCTTGCTCAGGCTGGTCTCGAACTCCTGAGCTCCAGTAGTCCTCCCATCTAGGCCTCCCGGAGTTCTAGGATTACAGGTGTGACCCACTGCACCCCTGGCAGAGAGGTGTTTCTTAAGATTTTTTTTTCCAGTCCTGTTTTGGCTTCTTGTCTTGTTTGAGTCCTCATTATAATCATATTCACTAGCTTAGTCATCAGAGGTACCTTGTATTTTTCCCTATTAGTGTGGTCATCATAGTTGAAGAAACAAAAGAAACCTAGTCAGAGGGCATTATAACAATGTGGTTCCCTAGCATCATTTGATAAAAAGGGTCAATTTGCAAATAAATTAATCTATTTTTATCTTTTGTGCCAATCATTTTAATTTCACTTTTTTTGTCCCATTTCCATATTTACTGTATTACTTTATTATGAATTTTATGATGTTTATATAGTTTTCCTTTGTATTTTCTCTTGTTTTCATTTTCAAGAGTGTTGAATTTCATGAAAGAGGAAAGAATCATAAGGAAAATGTGGCAAAAAGGATCAGTGAGGTAATGTAGATTGCTTCTTTGCCAGTTTTTCTATGTCGATGTCAGTCCTTTATCTCACTTTCACTTTTATATGTGTCTCATATAGATTAAACAGAAAAGCCTGGATAAGGCAAAGGAAGAAGAAAAGGCATCAAAGGAGTTTGCTGCAATGGAAGCAGCTGCTCTGAAAGCATACCAAGAGGATTTGAAAAGGCTTGGCTTAGAGTCAGGTAAAAAAGCAGCCAGCATGTTTTAAAAGTAACATCAGAGGTCATGCTAAGTAAGCTTTGATTGTTTCCGTAAAGAGGTTATAAACTCAGTATACTCTCAGTGCGTTTATTATGCACATAGCCCTATTTAGACTGTGGAACTTTGCTCATGCACTTTGGCTTTTAATGCTCTTTATCTCCCCCCTCCCCCAGACAGGATCTCGCTCTGTCAAACTCATGGGCTCAAGAGATCTTCCTGCCTCAGCCTCTTGGTAGCTGGGACTACAGATGTGCAACACCATACCTGGCTGGTTTTTCTATTTTTTGTAGAGAACAGGGTCCCGCTGTTGCTCAGGCTAGTCTTGAACTCCTGGCCTCAAGCAATCCTCCTGTCTCAGCCTCCCAAAGTGCTAGGGTTACAGGCATGAGGCACCCAGCCTAGCCTTAGTGCTTTATCTTTTAACACCCTCCATTCACAGCAGCCCTACTACCCGCATGGTTACCTAGTCCTTGGTGAGTGGTTAATTTCAGAGACACTTTGTTTTTTAGGTATTCTAATTATTTGGCGAAAAGTCACTATTTATTAAAAAATAGGCCTTGTGTTGTAATTACAGTTCTCTCTATCCATATGGTCAAAACTGTGAGTCTTGTTTATGGGTGAATGTGTAGTGAACTAGTCTTTTGCAGGCAAATTAACTGATTTTACTACTAGAAGGCAGTTATTTTTGAGAGTTTGAGAATAAGGAAGTTCTCAGTAAAAGACGTAATTTAACTAGAATGTTATCTGTCTTGTCATTGAATTTAGGCTTGAAACTGGGAAACTTTTGTGAGCATTTCTTCCATGACAAATCCATTTTCCTGAAGATAAGCATCAGTTGTTGATCTTCCATAGTGGTTGGGATAGTCAACATGTAATGATACTTTATTCATTATTCTCTAATAAAAACAGCTTTCGATTAAGGTTTTGAGCAGAATACCAGTTAAGTTAATTAGCATTGCCTTCATTAAATAAGAACAATTCTAACCAGCCTTTTAAAATATTACCCTGGACATTGTAGTTAAAAGGTGTGAAAGTTGTTTGGTTCCATGAGGATAAAGCCATATGATCATTTTGAGAGAAAAAAGGATGTAGGCATTCCTGGAGAATTAGGAGTAGTTGAAAGTTCAGCTTTTACCAATTATATAGATTGAGAGATTCCATTTATGCTACCCTTTGAGAAAATAAATTTTAGCATTTTATGTTTAAATGGATCTTTTTATATCCATATTATAAATATTTTATATTTAAATGGATTTTCCTGTTAAATATTATTCATAGTCTTGTATTCCTAAACAGAATGTATATTCCTTTAAAAGAACAACAGTGCAGTACAAAGAAAAGAGTTTTTAAAAGCTCACCAAATGCTATTTTTTTCAGACCTCTTCTTTAGGTTTTTAAAAATTATATATTTTGTGCTGTGGTCTATTTGGAGATTTTATTTTTTTCTCTCAGTGATATGTCAAATATATCTTTTTATTTAAATAATTAAGGATATAATTTTTGTATGGTGGTTAGGAGCACAAACTTCGGAGTAAACAGAATTGCCTCTTAGATTTTTACTAAAACTAAGTAACATTATGTTATAAATTGCTAATTACAGTGACCACCCATAACATGTGTTTAATAAAGGATAGCCATCGTTATTTCATCTGTACACTATGTTTAATCTTTTCCTAGTTATCATGTAGGTTGCTAAAGTTTTCACTGTTATAAAGAATGCTACAGTGAACATCCTTATGCATGTATCTTTTTACATTTATTTGTTTCTGTAGGTTCAGTTTCTAAAAATGAGATTACAGTATCAAAAGTGTGAATATATTTTATATATTGATAGCTGATACTGTGCTCTCTCCAGAAATGGACTGATTTACACTTTCACTAGAAATAAAATAAGTTTATTAACTGGTGTTGGGAATAACTGGCCAATCGTTTGGCACACAGAGCTGTAAAACCTGCCCATTTTTTCACAGCACTGTGAATACCTGATAGATCAGACTAACTCTGGATTTGATTATTCTTTTTAGTACTTACTGATCTTCAAAAAAAGTTAAATTATTTCCATTTCTTTGAATAATAGCAAAGATAAACATTAATTCTCTGAATTGCCTTTATAATTTTTACCCATTTTTCTGTTAGAATGTTTGATTTGTAAAGAATATCTGTTAGGAATATTAACCCTTTGGCATATTTATTCTAAATATTTTTTTATTTTCTTTCTTGTATATATGTTTTTTTGTTTTTATTATATAGAATATTTTAGTTTTTGTGTAGTCAAATTTAACGTTATTTTACTTTGTGTCCTTTTTGTAAGTGTCTTTGACCAGGTATTTATATTGGTGTATAAAAGTGGGAAGGGAACAGGGAAGGGGGAATAGCTTTACTTTTTTCCCCAAATAATTAACCAAATATTGCAAAACCTTTTTTTGAAATGATCTTTTTCCCTCTGATAAGAAACACCAGGAATCTGCAGTTGGCTCTGTATGTGGACTATTCTGTTTCAATCATGTTTGTTCCTCCATCAGTTCCATAATACTGGATTTTTTTTTTTTTTTTTTTTTAAAGAGGCAAGGTCTTGCTCTTTTGCCCTGCTCACTGCAGCCTCAAACTCTTAGGCTCAGTTGACCTTTCCACCTCAGCCTCCCAAGTAGCTAGGACTACAGGCACATAACAGCATGCCCAGCTATTTTGTTTAAGAGATGGGTCTTGCTATGTTGCCCTGGCTGGTTTTGAAGTCCTGGCCTCAAATGATCCTCTTGCCTCAGCCACCCAAAGTGCTAAGATTACAGGTATGAGCCACCATGGCTGACCTGGATTTTTTTTTTTTTTTTAACCATAGTTTTAGAGTAAGTTTTAATATCTGGTAAGGGCTGGGCACAGTCAGTAGCTCATGCCTGTAATGAGCACTCTGGGAGGCCAAGGCAGGAGGATTGCTTGAGCTCAGGTTTAAGACCAGCCTGGGCAAGACTGAGAACCTGTCTCTACAAAAAATAGAAAAATTAGCCAGGCGTCATGGCGTGCACCTGTGGTCCCAGCTACTTGGGAGGTTGAGGCAGGAGGATCACTTGAGGTGTGAGGTTGCAGTGAGCTATGATGATGCCACTGCACTCTACCCAGGTTGACGGAGTGAGACTTTGTCTGGAAAAAAAAAAAAAAAAAAGATCTAGTAGGACTAAATTCTCCTCCTCTTCCTTTTTTTTTTTTTTTTTTTTTTTTTGTTTTACAATTTTTCTGTATATTCGTGCATGTTATTTTTCCAAATGAACTTTACAGTAATATGTTAAGTTCCCAATAAAGTTACTTTGGCTACTTCACCCTTCTCTCATCTCTTCTCCAGAAATTTCAGAACCAAGCATATCACCAGTAACCAGCACTGTTCCACCCACCTCTACATCAAATCAACAGAAAGGACAGAAAGAAAAGAAGAAGAAAAAAAAAGATCCTTCAAAAGGCAGATGGGTAGAAGGCATAACCTCTGAGGGTTACCATTACTATTATGATCTTATCTCAGGAGGTAAGTTATTTAGGCATAAAACTACAGTTCTACTGGTAGAATAGAGCAATTTTTTTGTGTTAAGATTTTTATTTAATATTGAAACATTTTAAATAATGAAAACTATAACTTTTCATTTTTGCCACAAAGGTGAGAGAATTATGTACCCCTTAAAAAGGTACTCTTCTCATAGTCACTCAGTGTCATATGTAGTCAAAGCCTTTAGTAATGGGTTCCTTACAAATAAACTATAACTTTATATTTTCTCAATAAAACTTTCTAAAAGGCTGGGTGCAGTAACTCACACCTAGTACTCTGGGAGGCTAAGGTGGGAGGATGGCTTGAGCTCAAAAGTTAGAGACTGGCCTGAGCAAGAGTGAGACCCCATCTCTGCACAAAATACAAATATTATCCATGCATGGTGACACATGCCTACAGTCTCAGCTACTTGGGAGGCTAAGGTAGGAGGATCGCTTGAGCCCAGGAGTTTGAGATTGTAGTGAGCTATGATGATGACACTGCACTCTAGCTAGGGCAACAGAGCAAGACTCTGTCTTTAAAAAAAAAGGGTAACTTTTTAAAAGTAAAAAAAAAAAAAAAACTTTCTGAAAGTATGAACTTCGTGTTTCAAATGCTGTAATAGAAGTGTTATTAAAATTATATGGGAGGTCAAAATAATGTGGAATCCATTGTGATTGTGTAGCTCTGAGAGATTATCTCAGGAATTACTTTTGAGCTGATGTCTACGTTAAGATGAGGATATCAGGAATGATGTCTTACTCACCAATTTGTATCCCTAGCACCTAACACAGTGCCTAGCACATTGTAGACATTCCATAAGTATTTTGATTGAAGATTTCAGTAGATTATCAACAAGGTACAGCATTCCAGACAGAACTATATGAACCAAAAAAAGATTTGAAAGTTTGGGAAATAGAGAGTCATGTTGTAGAAATAAAACATGAGGTTCTTTGAAGATGTAGGGCAAATGAGGCTGGAAAAATAGATTGGGCCCATATTCTGGAGGGCTTGGAGAATGATGGTGCCATTTACTGAGGTATGGACTACAGGAATGAAAAATAAGTTTAATGGGGACAATAATGAATTCAAATTTGGATATGTTCAATTTGAGGTCCCTACAGAATATTCATGTGGCAATTTTCAGTAGCTAATTGATTATAATCCAGAGTTGGAGGGCTAAATTGAGTCTGGGGATGTATCAATAGATAGTATGTTAACCTTTAGGAGTATATGAGATTACAAACAGAGAGAATAGAGCAAGAAGTAAAGAGGGTGGGTAATACATACATTAAAGAAATGGATAGAAGAAAAGCCAGCAAAAAAGGGTACGAATGATTAGGAAGATAGAAACTAAGATCAGAGAATTAATCATGAAGGAAATCTTGGGCTAACAATATTGTAATTATTATTATCTTCAGAATCATAATCAGCTTTGGACTACAGAGAAATATTAATCTCTCAGAGTTTGTTTGCACTGAGCCTTAAGTGACATGCATATTATAGTTCAGCAATGAGGATACCATAAATTAATTATGAAACTTAGAAATTATTTATTTCTTTTCTCCCTTCTAGTGCTTATTACTTGCTTTAATTGTTCAACATTCTACTTTAAATGCTCTTGCTCTCAGTAATACTTGTCTCTGATTTCTGCATGCTTCATCTTGTTCCTTTTCTGAGTCATTATTCAATCCATCTCTCACTCTCCTGTGCCCCAGGATGTCAAAAGACCATCTCCTTCCTTTGAAACTTATCAAGCCTGAATTCTGTGGAATCTTTAAGAGAAGCCCTTCCTGGCTCTATTAATTCCTGTGGAAGTTCCAGTAACTTCTCATCCTTTATTCTGTCCTTTTTTTCTTGGTCACATAGCACTCACATATATTCTCTGCACATACTACTAGAATGTATGTTGTTGCTTATTTATTTTTCAATTATGTTTTAAATTGTACAGCTATAGTGTTTTGTACACAATGACTATCTTGTAAATTTTTGCCAAATTAAATTTTTTTGAAAGTTTTTTTTTAAAGCAAAAGGATTTTATAAATGCAATATTTTTTGCTTTAAGCATCTCAGTGGGAGAAACCCGAAGGATTTGAAGGAAACTTAAAAAAGGTAACTGAAGCATGGTAATATGGTGTTTTTGCTTTATTCTTAAAAGTGACTGGGTTCTGGGGGTTTTGTAGATTTTTGTTCAGCAAATTTGCTTATAGTTACCCACCCACCCCTCCACGAAACTTTGTTCTTTTTTCGTGTAATTCTTTTGTTAGAAGGCTGGGTGGAGGTGAAATAGTGATATGTATCCAAATATTCCATGCAGGGCAAATACTAGATTGCCATTCGTATGTCCCTGGCAATTTGGAAAGAATTGTTTCTGGCTTTCGGAGGAGACATTCCCTCCTTGAAAGTTTGCTTGTGATTAACAGAAACCAAGCTTCTGGCCATGGTCAGTACCTACTGCTCCTAACTCCCAGGTGTTAAGAAGAAAGGAAAGGGTGGTTGACTCTGCCTTAGTTATTCATTATATAACCATCATTGTTATCTTCAGTTTATGCTGGGTTTTTTCCTCCCATTAGACAGCAGTGAAGACCATTTGGGTAGAAGGTTTAAGCGAAGATGGTTATACCTATTATTATAATACAGAAACAGGAGGTAAGTATTACCTTTGATTATCTAAAATTGTACCTGCTTACTAATTAGCCTACTGATGAATCATTTTAACTTGGGAATTTTAATATATGATAAACATGTTTCTATATAGCAAGCGTGTATTATTTTTTGTAATTTAAAAACATTAATACAGGAAAGAGCAAAAAGATTTCCATTTATAATATATTTTGCTGTGCACTAATGTTATTCTCAATTGATAACTGCATTCACAAACTTAGGATCATTTTAGCTTTCTCTAACATTACTGATTTTTATCATAATTATTTTTACAACTATAATCATTATCTTCAAAGGTCAAGAGATCAAGTTCAACTTGCCTTTTCCTTTTATTTTATTTTGTTTTATTTTAT
Organism: Lepilemur ruficaudatus; assembly: GCA_963574885.1. Classification (NCBI taxonomy): domain Eukaryota; kingdom Metazoa; phylum Chordata; class Mammalia; order Primates; family Lepilemuridae; genus Lepilemur; species Lepilemur ruficaudatus. The sequence continues at coordinate 20,685 of CAUYRT010011587.1, forward strand.
TTTAGGAGCAGGGTCTCACTCTGTTGCTCAGGCTGGAGTGCAGTGGCATGGTCATAGTTCACTGCAGCCTCAAACTCCTGGGCCCAAGCCATCTTCCTGTCCAAGCCTCCCGAGTAGCTAAGACTACAAGCATGTGCCACCATGTCCAGCTAATTTTTTGCCCAGGCTGGTCTTGAACTCCTGGCCTCAAATAGTCCTCCTGCCCTCAGCCTACCAACGTGCTGAGATTACAGGCATGAGCCACCACACCCAGCCCTTTTCCTTTTTTAAAAAAAAGACAAAACTGGAGCTATTTCAACAGTGGCTGAAATTGTTGAATTTTAACTTTTACTAATTTAATGTTTCAGTTGTATAAATATTTATAAAGCATGTGTGATTACTGTCTGATTACCTAAAAATTTCAAATTAATATTTTACCCGTTTTAATTTCGTAAAACTGGTCTTCAAGTTATTGTAGCTATAATATTGGTGTAACTTTGGGAGAGGCTTTTTTTTTTTTAAATTACTATTCTGCATAGATAACCTAGCCTGCCCAATTATAGCAATGTTTCTATCCCAAGACAATTAAAGTTCTGAATCTTTATAGTTATAATGTAGTGATATAATATAGCTTTAGAGTTAGACACATACGAGCTAAATGTACAGCTTCTTCCCTTGCCAGTGATGTGCTTTTGGGCAGGTCACTCACTCTTCAGTGAAATAGAGCAGTTGTATGTGTTTTGTGAGGTCATGAGTGTCATATGTCTATAAAGTTCCTAAAACAGTGCCAGGCATATAGTAGGTGCTTAATAATTTATTTCTTGAAAGTTCTTTTGTTGTGATGTGATGTTTTACATTAACCCTAGCAAGTACCCTATATTAATTAAGGCACTATACATTCTGATTTGCCCTGAATGAATTTGGTTTATGCCTGAACCAGTATAGTAATTAATAACAGACCCCTTCACTTAAAACTGTCCCAGTTGAACAATAAATTGTATAGTCTTTCTCCCTTCTATTAAACTAAAAATAGAGAAGTTACAAGGTAATTAGAAATGTTGTTATTTTACTAAAAGCCAGGTGAACCACTGGATGGCAGTAGAGTTCAATCAATTGAAACACCGCCCTCCCTCACAGTAAAAATGACAACTTATATTCATTCAACCCTTCACAATATGATTTCACTTTGTGAAATCTTAGTGATAAGTATCAATTCCAGGAAATCTCACGTATGCTTATTATCAATATGTTCCCTGAAATTGGTGTCAGTTTAATTGTGAGATTCTTTAGAAGTATCATCCAGTTCTTAGGTGTCTCATTCCAATAGAAGTATAGCTTATACATCTAGTATATCCAGGTTGTTTGAAATCAGTTTCTGAAAGATATAAGAGCAAATGGTTGGGAGCTCTTACTATTGTCTTGATCAAGTGGTAGTGTGAAATAGATGCAATATTGTCATTAATAATTGTAAGCGATAGGAGGTGCTATGTTGAAATTACATATTAGGCCAGGCGTGGTGGCTCACGCCCGTAATCCTAGGACTCTGGGAAGCCGAGGCGGGTGGATTATTTGAGCTCAGGAGTTCGAGACCAACCTGAGCAAGAGCGAGACCCCGTCTCTACCAAAAATAGAAAAAATTAGCCAGGCATGGTGGCACATGCCTGTAGTCCCAGCTCCTCGGGAGGCTGAAGCAGAAGGATCACTTGAGCCCAGGAGTTTGAGGTTGCTGTGAGCTAGGCTGACGCCATGGCACTCTAGCTGGGGCAACAGAGTAAGACTCTGTCCCAAAAAAAAAAAAAAGAAAGAAAGAAAGAAATTACATATGAATAGACTTGGTAACTAAATAACATGACTATTAAAATGTGTTGAGCAGAATCCAGATGGGAGAAACCTGATGATTTCATTCCACACACTGGTGATCTGCCTTCTAGTAAAGTCAATGAAAAGTCACTTGGCAATCTAAAAGAATCCAAATCATCAGATTCACATAGTGATTCCAATTCCAGTGGGGAACAGGAAGCAGAAGAAGAGGTCTCTACGGAAACAAAAAAAACAAAAATAAAGTTTAAGGTAGGTTTTTTATTTACTCCTCACAAAAGCTTATCCATTTATAAAAAGCCCTGTAGATCTAGACCTCCTTCAGTCTTCAGATAGAAGGTAGAAATAAAGTCAAGAGGCATATTTTAGCAACTAGATAATGGTTTATTGAAATCTATCTCAGAGCAAGACACTAAGCTCATTTTAGATTTTCTAAGTTTGAGATGCCTCTGTAACATTCAAAGAGCTATCTGAACAGGCCAGTGTCCATGTCTAAGCTAAAAGTATTAATGTGAGTATCATCATCATACTGGTACTACTTTAAATCTCAGAATAAGTGAGATAACCTAGGAAAATGACCTTGGGGAATCATAGGGTACATTAAACATTTAAGTGGCAGGCAGAGAAAGAGGACCACCCCACAAGATAGAAGGAGGAAGAGTGGTTAGAAAGATACGCAGAGATACAGAAGAATTTAGTATCCCAGAAGCCGAATGAATAGAGAACATCAAGGATTAATTAGCTCTAAAACAAGGAATAGATCCATTGAATTTGGCAGTTTATGAAGTCCTTGATACCATTCTAGAAGTTTCACCAGAGTTTTCAGTGGCTCTGATTGAAAAGTGGTTTGCATTGTATATGTGGTTTGGATATGAAATGAAAAGTAGAAATTAGGTGATATGAAGATGGCTAGATACTGGCTCTTAGTCATGACAGATGAGTGCTGGTGGTGTTTTCTTTGAGAGGTACTTCAAAGGAGGTAGACAGGGAATACCAGATACCAAGAAGAACATATGGATAGATTGGTATTGAGCAAGAAATAAACTCATTTTCTGTAAGAAGGTATGAGTAAGTAAATGAGTTGGTATCAGTGAGGAAATTAAAAGAGTCATGCCTTTTTGCCTTAATTTTCATTCATAAAGAAATGAACCAGCCTGCTCAACATAGCAAGACTCTGTCTCTACAAAAAATTAAAATAAATTAGCTGGATGTGGCGGCATGCAACTATAGACCTGTGTACTTGGAAGACTGAAGCAAGAGGATCACTTCAGCCCAGGAGTTTGAGGTTGCAGTGAGCTATGATCATGCCACTGCACTCTAGCCTGGCTGACAGGGCAAGACCTGTTTCCAAAAAAAAAAAAGAAGAAAAGAAATCAAGATTGCTTACAGAGAGTAAAGAGCTTTGGGGAGCTTGACATTAACAGATTGAAAGGAAATGAACCAAGTAAGAGGATTGACAGGTGGTTCTGAGTGCCTAGCCATGGCAAGAAAGCAAAAACAGGCGTTTTTTCCAGTATTGCTAGTCATCTTGCTTTTATGACCTTAGACAGAAACACTCAGTCCAGGTGCCAAAGCAGAGAAGACCCCTAATCAATGGCTGAGGTCAGTGGTTGAGATTGCTGGCCTAAAAGGCGTAGGAAAGTCAAGGTAAGCCGGGCGTGGTGGCTCACACCTGTAATCCTAGCACTCTGGGAGGCTGAGGCGGGCGGATTGCTCAAGGTCAGGAATTCGAAACCAGCCTGAGCAAGAGTGAGACCCCGTCTCTACTATAAATAGAAAGAAAGAAATTAATTGGCCAACTAAAGATATATATAGAAAAAATGAGCCGGGCATGGTGGCGCATGCCTGTAGTCCCAGCTACTTGGGACGCTGAGGCAGGAGGATCGCTTGAGCCCAGGAGTTTGAGGTTGCTGTGAGCTAAGCTGACGCCACGGCACTCACTCTAGCCCGGGCAACAGAGTGAGACTCTGTCTCAAAAAAAAAAGAGAAAGTCAAGGTACTGGGTATACCCAGGCCACACCTAGGATCTTGTCATTGCGTGGAATTTCTTTACCAACTCCGTAAATGTTGATGGTACTTAAAGTGAGTGATACACCGAGTTTGCAGAGAAGCAGCAGCAAAGTCCTTATTGTATTTGCCCTCTCACAATGTTGTATAGCCAAATTTGGTTGGATACTCAGTATCCAACCTAGGTTTGAAATTATTAATTTCTCTTATCAAAACTGAGTGTCTATCACAAAAGTAACAAAATGTTACAAAATACAGGTGAACAAGGACAAAACTGCCTGTAATCCTGCCACTCATGTCTCAGAAAATCACTATAGTATCTTGGTGTTTTTCTCTGTTCTTGTTCTTTTTTTTTTTTTTTTTTTGAGACAAGGTCTCACTCTGTCACCCAGGCTAGAGTGCTGTGGGGTCAGCCTAGCTCACAGCAACCTCAAACTCCTGGGCTCAAGCAATCCCCCTGCTTCAGCCTCCCAGGTAGTTGGGACTACAGGCACGTGCCACCGTGCCCAGCTAATTTTTTCTATTTTTAGTTGTTTGGCTAATTTCCTTCTATTTATAGCAGAAACAGGGTCTCGCTCTTGCTCAGGCTGGTCTCAAACTCCTGAGCTCAAGCAATCCTCCTGCCTCAGCCTCCCAGAGTGCTAGGATTACAGGTGTGAGCCACCGCACCCGGCCGGATCATGTTATTTTAAAAAGTGAGGTGCTTTAGGGAGCCTTGGTCATGGTATATCAACATTTTAGGCATAATGAGAAACCTAATCAAGCATTAAAGTTGTTCTATGTACATTTACTGTGTTGTATGCAAATTTAAACTCTTAAGTGAGTTAATGTATTGTTCATAAATCTCTAACAAGACTTTAAAAGCCTTAAAGAAATTTTGTTGTGGTGGTGGTAGTTTTGCTTGCAGTGTGTTATTCCTTGACTTTTACATTTCAGGAAAAAAAAAATAGTGATGAAGGACCTGACCCAAAAACGCAGAAAGAAAAAAGTATTCAAAAACAGAATTCGTTGGGTTCAAATGAAGAAAAATCCAAAACCCTTAAAAAATCAAACCCATATGGAGAATGGCAAGAAATTAAACAAGAGATTGAGTCTCAGTAAGTACCTGGAACTTTATCCCCATTGTTACTACAAGTATTTTACATCCCAGTACTTCCATAAATTGTAGTAACTAATTTCAAGGATGCTGTGCTTACTAAAAGTGTGGCTCATTTCTTTTATTTCTAGAGTGGTTTTTAGTTTTTCAAATAAGATATGTTTTTAAATACTTTAAAATATAAACTAATGGTTACTTTAAAAAGTAACCTAATGATTGTTTTAATTCCTACCAAAATATGACTATTTTTTCTTTTCTTTCCTTTCCTTTTTTTTTTTTTTTTTTTTTAAGAGACAGGGCCTCACTCTGTCACCCAGGCTGGAGTGCTATGGCACAATCATAGCTCACTGTAACCTTGAACTTCTGAGCTCAAGGAATCCTCCTGGCTCAGCCTCCCAAGTAGCTGGGATTACAGGCGCATGCCACCATTCCCAGCTAATTTTTATTTTTAGAAATGGGTCTCACTATGTTGCTCACGCTGATCTCAAACTCCTGACCTCAAGCGATCCTCCTGCCTCAGCCTCACGAGTTGCTGGGATTACAAGTTTGAGCCACCATACCTGGCTCAAAACTTGACATTTCTATTTACCATATTCACACACTAATTCTCACTGTGTATACATGCCCATTCTCATACTCACCACCATGATTCTATCAGAGAAACTGCGTATTCACTAAGTGTTTCATAGATGCTTTAGATATATTATAGGATATCTAAAGGAGAAAAGCTCTTGCTTTGTTACTGTCTTAAAAGTGGCCTACAACAATTCAGAGTTTTTAAGCCAGTATTCAAAAAAAAAGAACAGTTTTATCAGTTTAAAATCATGGTAAGGGGTGGGAACAAAACAGGCCATGGCAGCAGCAGAGGAAGAGGACGGGGACCCCAAAGGTTTGCAAGCGTGGCGGGGTGAGTGCGACCTTCGAATGTAATATATGTTTGGAGACTGCTCCAGAAGCTGTGGTCAGTGTGTGTGGCCACCTGTACTGCTGGCCTTGTCTCGATCAGTGGCTGGAGACACGGCCAGAGCAGCAAGAGTGCCCAGTGTGTAAAGCTGGGATCAGCAGAGAGAATTTTGTCCTGCTTTATGAGCGAGGGAGCCAGAAACCCCAGGATCCCAGATTGAAAAGTCCACCCCACCCCCAGGGCCAGCGACCAGCTCCAGAGAGCAGAGGGGGATTCCAGCCATTTGGCGATACTGGGGGCTTTCACTTCTCATTTGGTGTCGGTGCTTTTCCCTTTGGCTTTTTCACCACTGTCTTCAATACCCATGAGCCTTTCGGCCGGGGTACAGGTGTGGATCTGGGACAGGGTCACCCGGCCTCCAGCTGGCAGGATTCCCTCTTCCTGTTTCTCGACATCTTCTTCTTTTTCTGGCTGCTTAGTATTTGAGCTGTGTCTCCTTCCTGCCCACCTCCAGCCAAAGGAAAATCAGTATTGGGGCTCCCTAATGACCCTTGCTTACTCCTGGACTCCCAACACCTCCTTTTCTGTCGGCTAAGGCCGACCCTGGCCACTCTCCAGGAGGGCTTGGTGAGGAGTGCCATCTGGGCATAGGATGGGAGAATCTCTGAACTGCTCGCTCAGTAGCATCGTAATTCCTGGACCTGGAGGAGAAGGACAGACTAAAGACAATGTCTGTTTCTCTTCTCTCCTAATCCTTTGCTTTTCCCCAGATTTCTTGATTTGATATTGAAAGGTGGGCAAGGCTCCCTCTGACCCTCCGCCACTTCCGTCATGTTGATTTAATTTTTCTCAACCCAGTGTCTAATATGGGTTCTGACTCTTAAGTGCTTCCTCCCCTTCACTACCTCCTTTATTACAAATTCAATAAAAAGGTGAAATGTAAAAAAAAAAAATCATGGTAAGGATGTTACTGATTTATATTATTAATATTAGCTTATTTGTTCAAATCAGTTATTTTCTTAGGAACATTTATACCATGAAAGGAAGATATTACTTTCAGTTTCATACTTCAGTGTTTTTGAATGCTTAAAGGAATCTTCAGGTGAGCAAAAAAATATATCTACATGAGTAAATCAGTTGTTCTCCAAATCATGCTTTCAAAGGGTAAGATAACTGCTTTGTTCATATGTTTATAATGAAATTATTATTAAAACTGTACTTTAATGACAAGATCATATTTCTTTCACAAGACAGAATAATGGAAGTTTTGGACAGTTCTATATACTCATCTAATTAGAATTGATACCCTGGGTATGACATAACATACTATAACTTAGGACTGCTATGAAAATGTTGTTATGAAATGTTCAGGTTGTATTTATATTAATGAAATATTAGGAAATACATATTTAATATAACAGTGGCGTACCATATAACCTGTAACATGGTAACAGGTACCATGATGAATATATTTATATATATTGAAGTTAACAGAAATAATAGACTGCTCCGTTACTTCAGCCTTTGCGTGATCTCTTAAATGATTTGCAGTAGGAAGATAGTCCTTCTGTGCCAACATCTCCTAAACTTAAAAGTTGAGATTTCTTAAATTTATCAAGAGTATTTTGTTGTCCTTGTGAAGCCATTCTTACTAAATTTTAACCTAGTCAGCCAGTTTAATATGTGACGGATTATGTCCAACTTTATTATAAGTAGATTAACCTAGTTTTTTAACACAGTGTCACACTAGGAAAAACAATTTTTTTCCGTGAGGCCACAGTGTTTTGTTACGAAAATAGGATAAAAACTTTGAAAACAAACAGTCCTTTCCAATTTAATGAAAAATTTGGTGTTACTGTTTTCTATTCATGGGTTATGTTCAATTTGAAAGATATTTCTCACAGCTCCCAAAGTGAAGAGACATGTAAGTTACATGTTTCATGAGGCCCTGGGCTCAAAACTAGCATAAGTTAAATACAACTCACTTGGCAGTTAATGCATTAAAAGGTTTTCCCTTCCTAAAAATAAGTAATACATACTTACTATAGAAAATTTTGAAAGTGAAGAAAAGCATAAGAGTAACTCAGTTACCCAGAGAAAATGCTAACCTTTTTGAAGTATTTTTCCCAGTTTTTATCTTTTTCGTCCATTTAATTTACATCAATACTTTTCTATTACACTAAAATTTTATAAACACTGTTTTTATACATTTCATCTTTCAAATGTACCATGATTTTAGTCAACTGGTTATTCCATTTTTGTGAGATATTTAGGTTATTTCTACATTTTCTGTTTTTGTTTATTTGGTTGGTTTTTGGTTTTGGTTTTGGTTTTTTGTTTTTGTTTTTTTTTGGTTTTTTTTGTTTTTTTGAGAGATGTCTCACTCCATTGCCCAGGCCGGAGTGCAATGGCACAATCAGGTTTCACTGAAGCCTCAAACTCTTGGCCTCAAGCAATTCTCCCAACTCAGCCTCCCAGAGTGCTATGATTACAGGCTTGAGCCACTGTACCTGGCCCATTTTCTTATTTTATAATGAACTCTGATTATTATATGGCTATTTTTCTTTGTGCACATTTCTGACTATTTCTAGAGATGGAATACCTATTTAAAAGTTACGACCATTTTTCCTCATGAGTATAGTGAGTAAAAGAAAAAAATAGAAAAAAGTTATGAGTATTGTGAAATCTTGATACACACTGTCTAATTGCTTTCTAGAAAGAGCATACCATTCGTACTCCATCAGCTGTTTCTGAAAGTTCCTATCCCATTGGAGCCTCCCAGAATTAATTATTATTGAGCTTTTAAGTATCTTCTAGTTTGGCAAAAAGTATTTCATTTTAATTTTCTTTTGATTGATAAAGTTGAAAATTTTTTTCCATATATTTATCAGTACATCCCTTCAGTTTTTGAGGAAACGTTATAGCATTATGATCTACTAAGGTAAATTGTTCAAGTTTTACATTATGCAGAATGGCCTTTTTTTCCTTTAAGTTTTTAAACTGTCATTGCTGGCTTTAAATCTTATCTTTGTCCTTATATTCTATTTTATTTTGTTTTTGCAATCCTAGCAAATTTTCTAAGTATTCTTAAATTTTTACAAATTATTACAGTGCCTCTACAGACATATTTTTCCAAGCCTGCATTTTTATCCATGAATGTATAGGGTAGAACATAAAAAGATCTCTCAGTACTGTTTCCATAGACCTATCTGCATAGTCTGTGTGACAGAGAAGAAAATTTAATATCATGTACTTTTGTTTAAGATAATTGAACTGAATAGCATATATTAAACAAATTTTAAGTCTTAGCAAACACATAAAAATCTCGTCTCTAAATTGAAGTTATCAAGAACCGAAGTTGATAGGAGATTACCATTCTTGGTTTACTGGTTTTGTTGTGAAAAGTATATATAATCCACTCCAGTGCCCTTTTCATTTGCAAATGACAGAAATTCTCTTATGTCTAGGGGTGCAATGGCTTCAAGCATGGCTGGATCTAGGGGCTTGAATAAAATCTTCGGGGTACTGTGTCTGTCTCTGACTTTCTGCTTTGCCTTCCTCTGAGTTGACCTCTTCTCAGGCAGGTTTTCCCCACCTGATGGCAAAGCTTTAGGCTTATCTCATACTTGGAGATCCCAGCCAAAAGAGGGTGCTTCTTTATTGGCAGTTCCCAAATTGGTCTTAAGTTTTATCACATACCCAAATCCCATTCCTGAGCTAACCACTAGAATTCTGAATGGACATGAACTGAACTCAAAACTTATGGATTAGCCGGGCACGGTGGCTCACGCCTGTAATCCTAGCACTCTGGGAGGCTGAGGCGGGTGGATCGCTCAAGGTCAGGAGTTCGAAACCAGCCTGAGCAAGAGTGAGACCCCGTCTCTACTATAAATAGAAAGAAAGAAATTAATTGGCCAACAAAAGATATATATAGAAAAAATGAGCCGGGCATGGCTCATTGTGAAGGGCACATGCCTGTAGTCCCAGCT
>CAUYRT010011589.1:0-11003 GCA_963574885.1 Lepilemur ruficaudatus
AGGGATGTCAGTGTATGAAGCCACGGTTAAATGTTAGGTCTTGTGCCAGGTTTTTTTTTGTTTTTTTGTTTTTTTTTGAGACAGAGTCTCACTCTGTTGCCTAGGCTAGAGTGCTGTGGCATCAGCCTAGCTCACAGCAACTTCAAACTCCTGGGCTCAAGCGATCCTTCTGCCTCAGCCTCCCGAGTAGCTGGGACTACAGGCATGCACCACCATGCCCAGCTAATTTTTCTATTTTTAGTAGAGACGGGTCTCACTCTTGCTCAGGCTGGTCTCAAACTCCTGATCTCAAACTATCCTCCTGCCTCGGTCTCTGAGAGCGCTAGGATTATAGGCACGAGCCATCTCGTCTGGCCATGCTAGGTGTTTTTATACAATATTAATCCCCAAGAAGTTATTATTCTCAACTTGACCATCTCACCCAGCATGACACCCAAAATCCTTCCAGCTCACAAGGCCGTGCTTAATGTGACCCCCACTGCCTTCGAAGTCTTGACTACACCTTCCTTTCACCACCCTGATCTCCCTCTCGTTCTCCAACACTCCAGGCACACGCCTGCCTCAGGGCCTTTGCACTTGCTGGTCACGCCTGCCTGGAACACCCTCCCCCTAGATATTCACAGGCTCTGATCCACTTGCTTCCTTTTGCTGAAATGTCACTTCTTCAGAGACGTCTTTCCTGACCGCTTTTCCTAAAACAGCAACCTGCCCTGCCCTTCATTTCTCACACGCTTCCTCTGCGTATTTTCCTCCGTGGCAATTATCCCCACCACGGCACAGTTTATATGTTGATTTGGTTTTTGTCCAGCTCTTTCCCACTAGGATGCTTTATCCCTGCACTTAGCATATAGTAGGTTTTCCAGGCCTAGTTGTTGAATGAATTAAAAAACTGAGCCCAGAGAGGTTAAGTCACTTGCAGAAGGTCACCCCAGCATTAAGTCACAGAGGAGATACGCGCTCAGACCTCCTTACCCCCATCCACATCCCTTCATACTCATTGCGCTGCTTCCCTGGCTTCTGAGGCCCCTGGAATAATGTGCCTGGCAGAACAATGACCTCCTACGCATGTCCGTGTCCCCATCCCCGGATCCTGTGAGTGTGTCAGGTTACACAGCAAGTGGGAATTAAGGTTGCAGATGGAATTACGTTTGTTAGTCGCTAGCTCTAGGATAGGGAGACCATCCGTGCTACCCACGTGGGCCCAAAGTAATCCGAAGGGTCCGTAAGTATGAAGAGGCAGGCGAGAGTGTCAGAGGCTGTGCTGGCAGAAGCAAGGCTGGAACGCTGCAGTGTGAGGACCTGACCACACCTGCAGGCTTTGAAGCGGGAGGGAGGGTCCTCTGGAAGCTGGAAATGGCAAGGACAGTTCCCCCTAGGTCATCCAGAACCCCTTGATTTTAGCCCGGGGACATCCATTTCGAACACTGGCCCCCAGAACTGTAGGGGAATACATTTGGATCATTAAAGCCACCACGTTTGTGATAATTTGTTACAGCAGCCACAGGAAACTAACGTCATAATGTCTGGAAGCTGCCTGACCTCAGAGCGGAAGTCCCGCCCCAGGACGTCTTCAGAACAGAGAGGGCGGTTGAACTTGGGGAGAGCGCAATGCACAGCCCTCAGTACACCAGGCTGGAGACTCTCAGGGTTAGAAAGCGGTGGGCCGTGGACCTGGCTCAGCAGGGAAGACCGGGTTGGCGAGGGGAGAGGTAGGCAGGGAGGCACAGCGGGAGGAGGTCGCAAGCCCGCACGCTTAGCAACAGGCTATGTTTCCCCTGCCCAAGTGGGGACAAGGCATGGCGGCTACTGGTGGGGGCTGGGGTGGAGAGATTTCTCCAGAGCACCGTGAAGCCAGGCCCCCGTCCCGAAGTCCTTCGGTCCTGGCAGAGCACTCTGCCCTCCACGCCTGCCTTTGGCTCACAGTTGAGCCGCATGCACAGACCCCCTGTGGACCAAAGCCCAGCCTCTCAGCTTAAGCTGCAGTGGGTCTTTGACCCTGGCCCGAGTGAGGAAAGACAGGCCAGCCAGGAGGAGCAAAGCCTGGAACTCTGTGCCACATTCACAGAGATTAACCCTGTCCAGTTCGCCCCTGGGGGTTGCGAGGATCAGAGTGGAGACGGGACATGAAGGCGCAGGGCGGGAAGCAAGAGACAGAAAGCTAGACGGACAGCTCTGGAGGAGGGTGGCTGGGCAAGGGCTCAGGCCCCGGATGCACGCAGACAGACAGCAGGCAGGCCTCAGCCCCAGCTCCGGCCTGCTCAGACTCACCGGGGTACTTGGGCACGTTGCCTGAGCCCTCTGGGCTTCCACTGCCGCAGCCGTGAAATGCGGACTGTAACTCAGGTCCACACCTCTCACCTGCGGTTCAGAAAACCAACAACCCCTGAAGACTGAACTTTTTTTTCAAAGCTCATTTGGTGACAAAACTTGACTCGTATGGATACGACACTAGGAACTATATATAGAGTTCACTTATCTGGCTCTGTGTGCACGGTCAATGTTCACTGCAGACACACTCGTGCATTTGGCTGTGGGGTGCACCCGGGGGCATTATGGAATACGCAGGATACGCACTGAGCTACCTTTCAAACATCTGTTTCCAAGGCTTTCTGAAAATGGATCTGAACCCACGGCGCCTACTCTACGGGGCTGAGAAGGACAGTGTGTGTCCCCAAAGAATGTCCAGATGACCCCTGTTTGGAGGCAGTAGTGTTCTCATTTTACACACCAGAAAACAGAAAGATTAGGTAACTTTCTCAGGATCACCCAGCAGCTAAGTGGCAGAGCCGTATTCAAACACAAAAGCCACAGTCTTAGCGACTAGACAGGTCACTTTTAAATGAAAGTGTCCATTGTCAGGTGATTTTCTTTTCCCAGGATCAATCCAGGATGAATTCTCCCTGGTGACTTGTACCCCGCCCACCCCTGCCTCGGCCCTGGCCCCTGCTGGACACAGGGCTTGGGGAAAGGCTGACTGGAGTCCTGGGCTCCTTCTCTCTGTCTGTTTGGCGCAGGTGGAGTTTGGGAAGCCACAACCCTGGCATCCCTGGGCGACCTTTGGCCTTTTGCAGAGAGCTGTTAGATGGCAGCTGGGAAACATCTGTCACCCATCGCCCTTCCCTCCCATGGGCTGTTCTTCCCACGGCCTCAAGGCATCGGAGGGGCAGGCTCTTGCTTACTCACAGCTGGGGCCGGTGTGGAGGATGCAGGCTCGCTCCTTGCCATCTAGGGCCTGCAGGGGTGGGTTTAGCCCAAGCTCATAGGTCGAGGAACTGCAGCCACTTGGGGACCAGGAAGTGCTGGCTGGGGGTGCCTCAGCACCACTGGGCCACCGTGGACCACGTGGGAGCATGGCCCGTGAGGCTGGGGCCGCCAGTGAGGCCCCGACACAGCTGTTCATGTGTGCAGCATGAACGGAGGGCTTGATGCCAACCCACAAAGGGCCCGTCCCTGAAGAGTCGGGGAGACAAGAGTCCCCTGTCTCCATCAGCACCAGAGTGTTCCCAGCCATGCTCTGGAGCTCAGCCCTCAGAGGCTGAGTAGAGGCCAGAAAGGATTGCGAATAAACTGATGACAAAATCGGATCCAAGAGGGTCTTGGTCAACTGAAGTCCAGAATCCAAGATGAAGCTTACCAGGAACAAAGGGCAGGTCTTGCTTTGGGGGTTCCAACAGTCAAGGCTGGGGCAGCAGGGATGACAAAGACCTGGGGACTTTATCAAACACTGGGACAATGGACACCAGGTGGCAGTTATATTTTGGAGGTGGGAGGTATAGACGCCAAACAGCTAACTTTCTTCCAGGCTCCATTAATACAGAAGCCTAAGTAAGGGGCACTGTTGTTTTCTGGACAAGCCCAGATCTTAGTGTAAGATTTAGGGGGGATGTTGACAAGATTGGAATGCATGCACAGTATGGCCAGGAGGGGCCCTGAAACCTATCACCTTTGGAAGAAGGGTCTCTGCCAACACTAAACATTGGGGCTTAGAGCTAGGGAATAGAAACTCCTTACCTGTACGGCTGTCTAGTCTGTCTTTAGGCAGCTGTGACTGGTGAAAGGTCAGGTCTAAAGTCTGGAGGATGTGGGAAAAGCATGAGGGACTTGGGCTAGAGATGGAGAAGAACTTCCTGAACCCTTAGGAAGACCAGCCAAGGTTTCACTCCCTCTCAGGGGTCTGTTAAGAATGAGATTCCCCTCCATGGATCAGGGCAGGGCAATGGCTGAGATGCCCAGAGGGTGTCCCCTCTGGGAGGAATACGGCTGCGGGAAGTGGGGTGAAGGGCCCTGGGAGGGAAGCCGGCGCAGGGCTGGCCGGTGCTCCTCTGCTTTCTAATTACCCCTCAGCCTAATTGGTCTTCCAGCCTCCTCTCCTGCTGTTAGGGAGAGGCCTTTGTTTGCTGCCTGCATGTTTACCAAGCAAATGGATTTTAAAAGCTTTCACAGACACAGAGAGCCCATTTAGAAGCCGGGGTGGGTAAAATTATTTATAGAGATTAATGGTTATCGTCCGGTGCCTCTAGGACATCAGGAGCCACGTGCCGCAGCGTGGGGGGCGGCGGGGCTCTGGGGTGCTGTGCCCTCTCTGCTCCCTCCAGACCCCCGCTGCTCCTGCTCCTCCCTCCTCTTCCTCTCTCCTTTCTTCCTCACACCCCTGCCCCACCCTTTCTTGTTTTGGAATTTAGCTGTCTCCTGCCACACCCCTTCCCTTGTCCTGTATCTGTTTGGGTCCCTGTTCTCTTGCTCCTCAAGGGCTACGTGTGGATTTGGGGTTTGCCCCCTGTGCTGTTCTCCATCTCTGGAACTCTCTCGGCTCTCTCGGTCTCTTTCTCTGGTCCTGTCTTGGTGAGCCTCCCTGTGCTCCGGCTCTCTGTCATTTCTCTCTCTCCCCTCTCTCTGGTTCCTCCTTCTTCTGTGTACCCTGTGCAGTTTTGGGGGACAGCCACTTTGGGTCCCGGCAGCAGCGGGCAGCTCCTGTCCTCCCGGGGCTGTCACACTTGGGTCCTACGCCAGGCCGAGTGAGTGGCCGGTGGAGTGGGTTCCTGAGCGTCCTGGGCCTGGCTGGGGACTCGCATGGCTCCATATGTGTGGGGCCTTGAGGTGGGACCCTCGGCTCTCCTCGCAGAAACAAGGCCTAGCGCAAAAGAGCCTGCTGCCCACGGCCACCCAGCCTGGAGATGGGGAGCCAAGGAATCCCTCAAGCTGAGAACCACAGGCGGGGGGAGGTTCCAAGGGGGCGAGCAGGGCTCCCACGAGTCAAGGATTCCAAGGGGAGCTCTTAGGAACAGGGTGGCACTTGGAGTTTCTTTGAGATCAGGTCCACCAAGCTCTCTCTCCCCAAAAAGGCCCCCCCCCACCAGCAAGCTCACAGAGTGTCCCCAGGCCCCCTTGGGGTCTTAGTTTCTTCCTTTGGAAAACGGACTTGTGATAACGCGCCTTCATTTCAGGGTTGATGGTAATGTGATGTGGTGATCGCGAGCCCACACTTGAGGTGAAGGCGGCTAAAAATCCCCTGTGTTCTAATCCTACTCTCCTACTTCCTAGCTGTGTGGCCTTCTGCCAGTTACTTAACCTCTCTGAGCCACGGTTTCTTTCTTTATAAAATGGTGATAAAAATAGTTTCTCACACTATGGAGTTGTGAGAATAGTTCAGTGAGATCTTGTATGCACCGTGCTTTGCTTGGACAAGTGCCTTAACCTCTCTTTGCCTCAGTTTCTGCATCTGTAAAGTGGAAATGATAACAGTACTCCCCTCCCACAGTGGTTGCAAGGGCTAAATGGAAAGCATTGGGCCAGTGCCTGGTACAGAGTAAGTGTCATATGAGGCTCACCTATTGTTATTAGCACAATGCCTGGCCAAGAATAGGATGTGCTCCCTCTGAGCCCCAGCCCCCATGGACTCTGCCCCCCTGCCCCTCCTCTTTGGGGTCCTTCACCTTCCTCGGCCCCTGCCTCGTCCACCAGGCTTGAAGGGAGACAGTATCTTGGTTACAATCAGACAGGCCTTCCTGCTCCCCTCTCTTCCAGGACTAGCTGGGGAAAGGTGAGGGTAGAGCCTGGATCATGGTGGGTGGGAGCCGTGGTCTCCTGGGAAGGGGGAGGTCTCTCTCTGCTCTCCTGTTCACCGTTCATCTGCAGGGTGGCCTGGTGTGGAGCCTCTCATGGCTCTTGAATGAGCTTCCCTGGAGTCTTTCGGACGACCTGCTGCTCCCTGCTGGCGGTGCAGCCCAGAGAGGGTGGCGCAGGGTGCAGTCGGGCATCCGGAGCGGGGAGCCCCGGGCGGAGGGGCTCTCACTGCCCTGCTCCCCTGGCACAGGTGCCTGGAGCCCTGTGCTGCCTCCATGACCCCTCAACTGCGCCAAGGTGGGCACAGCACACTGGGCATGGGACTCCTGGGATCTGGGGTGCCCCGCCGCATCCTTCTGCCCCGCCGCATCCTTCTGCCCCATCTGCTCAGAAAACGGTTCTGTCCTTTCACCATCCCCAGGAATTGGTGGGGGGGATTCAAATCCGCGGTGGCGGTGGTGGTAGGGCGCTATCTCCAGGTTCTTGTCTTCTGGCTTTGTATCTGACCTTACATTTAAAGACGTTTTAAATCCCCTTATCAATTTTCTGGCTTATAGGATGAAATTAACAACCCTGACCTCGCTTAGCCTTCTGTGGAGGGGGTTACTAATTAATCACCACTGTAACACCGGCCAGCGTTTACTCAGAGCTCACTGTGTGCTGGCACCCTGCTAAGAGGTCTGCCGTGGTCCTGGAGAAGGCTGCCAGCCTCACGAGGTAGGGGCTGCTGTGGCCCCGTTCTCCACGTGGGAAATGCAGAGGGGACGCCCCGGCACGAGGTCACACAGGTAATTGGTGGAAGAGCCGGGGTTCCGACTTCGCTGGGTCTGACTCACTGCCCAGTGCTCTTTCCATTGAGTCCTGACGGGGGCTCTGAAGTCCCGGGAGCTTTACTGGGGAAAAGGTGATGATTCCTCCCTGGAGAAGGAGGCCCCGCTGTGAGGAGCCCCCCAGAGGAGGGAGAGGCAGGGGTGGTGGGGCAGCCACGGGAGCCCTGCTTGGGTAGGAGGACTTTTGGCCAGGCTGCTGGGAGGGGTGGGGTTGATTCCTTAAGGCCCCAGCTGAAGCCAGGGCCAGCTGGGCCAGGAGTGACAGTGGGGTGAAGGCCACAGGAAGGCGAGAGAGACCAGAAGCGGGAGCCTTCCGGTTGACTTCTATTGTCAGAGCACCCGGCACATAGTAGGTGCTCAGTTAGGGCTGCTTGAATGAATGGGACTGTGGACCCCAGCAGAAGATCTTGAGCTCCCCGCATTCTTGCCTCTCGAGCCCTCCTCTGTGAGGCCCCCAGACTGGGCGTGGCTGGGAAGAGGAAGCCCACCTCTGCTCAGAGTGTGGAGTGGGGCCTCCCCTGGGAGGGAAGGCTGGAGTCTTTCCATGCCTCTGTTAAAGCAAACTTAGCGGAGCAAAGGTTGGGAGGGACAATGGCAAGGGGACAACCGACAAGGAGCAGCAGTGCGGGGCCAGCCAGATTCTGGGGCACATGGCTCTGCCACCAGGAGCACCCTGCCCCTGACCCCTGACCCCCCTGCCTCAGGTTCCAGCTGAGAGCTGGCCACCATCCTGGGGGGCTTAAAGGATAATTGGCTTTTAAAATGTGCAATCATGACTCTCACACAGAAATAAAATGAACATGTGTCGAAGATTGTATTTAACTCATTAATTAGTGAGGGACCCCGGGAGATGTTACAACCTGTTCAGTTAATTCAAGGCACCTCACCTATGCAGTCAGACAGGGTATGCCGAAATGAGTTTAGAGACAGGTGCACAGCCTGGCGACATAGACCTAGTTCGCATCCACAAGACAATGGCAGCAGGGCAAGGGCCGGGGCATGAGCAGGGGGACCAGAAGGGACCCTGCCTTCTGGCTTTTGCACTGGACGGCACCAACCCGGGCTTGGCAAGCCAGGGCACAGCCCGCACGGGCTGCACGCGGAGTGTGCATGCGATCTTGAAGCAGGCTGAATGGAGCGGCCCCTCTGGGACCTGTATTTTACCTGTTGGTGAGCAGTTTGTGGCTTGAGTACACATAGTAGTAAAAGGGTTCCCGTGACCTCACCCCAGCCAAGGAGGGCGCCCTCTGCATTGTGGACAAAGCCCATTCGAGGTGGGGGAGGGCGGCAAATGGAAGGTCAGGTCTTGGAGAAGGAGGGCAGAGAAGTGGGAGGAGCCCAGGTAGTGGCAGGGGCTTGGGAGCCTCCTTGGGTGGTTCTAGCAGCAGGTGGAGGGGAGGGAGGGAAGGAGAGCAGGGAGGAGATGAGAGGAGGGCCAAGGAGAGGACAGCAACAGAAAGGCAGCTTGATAACAGAGCAGAAGTCCTAGCCTGGGACACCTGGGGCTGCCTGCCTGGCCTTGGGGGATGGAGCCCTCCCGGGCCTCAGCCTCTCACTTGTAAAGAGGGGGTGAGACTAGAGGATTGTGCACCCCTGATGAATTCTGACGTCTCTGTGGGTCTGCTCATGTGTGACAGCCTGGCATTCTCCAAGCCTGCCATGCACACCCATGCCTCTGTGCCCTCGCCCGTGCTGTTCCCCTTGCTTGGAATGCCTTTCCGTCCTTGCTTGCCTGCCAAAGTCCATTGGCCTACCAAGATCCCTCCTTGTCTGAAAGTCACCTGCCCTCTAGCGTTCCTGAACCTTCCCAGGCACACTTGATGGCCCCTCATCCTGCAGCCGTGGTCATGGTGTAAGGTAGTAGGTGAAGAGCAAGGGCTTGGCTCTGGCTCTGCCGCCTATTAGACATACTGCCCTGAGCAAGGAGTAGCCTCTTGGGCCTCAGTGTTCATATCTCTGAAAAGGTAATGGACCCATTTTATTCTAGCAATGCAGCCCAACTTGCACAGCACTGTGATGGTTCTAGGAGATGCTTGTAAAACCCTCAGCCCTATCCCTGGAGCCTGGTAAGCACTCAGTAAATCTTGGCTATGCTGATACACCTGTAAGGTAGTGCCCCATCCTGGGCCCGCTGGAGTCAGTTCTGACCATGTGCCCCATGGAGCAGGGCTGTGTCTCATTCACTTGTGTGTCCCCATGCCTAGTCCGGCACCTGGGCCTTAGCAGGCTCTCACCCCTAAGATGAAATGATCTTGGAGAAAAGAAGACAGAGGCGGAGGAACAGGGAAGGAGTGATAGGAGAAGGGGAGACTCGGTGGGGCAAGGTGTGCAGATGATGCCAAGAGGAGCTGCCAAGGCCAGCGATAATTGGCGTGGGGAGGGGGAAGGCGCCCAGCTGATCCCGGCTGCTGGAGAGCAGAGCTGGCATCCGGTTGAGACTTATCTTGCAGGATAGGAGCCCTCTGGACTTCCTCCAGGACATGGGAGCTCTCCCTGGACATCCCTGAAGATGGATGGAGATGGGGCATGGGAACCAAGCTTTGGCTTTCTCTAAGGAGAAAAAAGAAAACTTGATCATCCCAAGCAGCTGCTAAGAGACGCTGTCTCCCTCCTCTGAGATGGGGATGGGGGCTAATACACCGTATTAGCTCCTGTCCTAGTGCTGTCCCATGCAGACCGAGGCTCGCAGAAGGATGACAGGTTGGCCAAGGTCACACAGTGAGTCGGCCTGTGTGTAAAACGCATCCTCTTGCGTGATCATATTTTGCAATCACAGTTGTGGGAAGAGAGGAGGACAGAGATTACTAGTCCCATTTCATAGATGATAAAATGGACACTCAGAGAAGGGACGCACCAGCTGGGTAAAGGATAGGCCAGCGAGGAAGCAGCGAGTTCAAGATTAGGACTTCACCCTGCCCTCTCTGTCTAAGGGTAGGGACTTCGGTCCAGGACCTCTTGTAATTGTGTTTCGGGGCCCAGAGCTCGGTGATGACATGGACGAGGGGCTTTACTCTCGGGGTTCAGGCAGGGGTGGCTCAGCCCACCAGTGGCTGCCTTGGCAATGTCCCAGGCTGCTCTGGAAGTGGAGGGGCCAGGGACCACCAGGCTTGTTGGCAGTGTGTTGGCCACATTCTGGGCACGGGGAGAAGATGGCATTGGGAAAGTGGCTTTGGGCGATGGTCCAGCATCCTGGGCCTGCTCCTGGCAGGGCCTGTTCCTGGCAGTGCCCACCTGGATCCCAGCTGCTCTGGGCTCATTCTGCTACCACACTGGCAGCTGGCTCCAAGCCTGGACGCTGCTCGGAGCAGCCACCTCTTCCCCACCCCTGGCACGTTACAGATGGGAACGAGTTCCCTCAGTTGCTCTGCCAGCCAAGGAACCCGGGGGCCCTGAGCCCCCAGCTTGTCTCTGTCCCGCTCCCTCCCCATTCTCGCTGCCTATCTACTCTGAAGCCCCCTGACAGCCCAGATGCCAAGGCTAGGGGGCCAGGTGAGGGGGGTCAGCTCCTTATTCAACAGGGTCCTGGGCCTCCCCAACAAAGGAGGGCGGGATGCGTGTGCGTAAGGCCCAGCACTCACTCCGTGTCTGTACATGCTTGTAGACGCAGTTAGCCCTCACGAAAGCTATGTGAAGTAACAGCCCAGGACGCTGAGATTCAGAGACGGTAATTCACCTGGGCAAGGTCACAGAGCATTTGGGTGGTGGAGCCAGGCCTGCAGGCACATCCCCTCTTCTTTCATGCCCCCGCAGCAGAGACGCCCTCGGTGGTGGGAGGTGCAGATGCAGGGCCAAAGGTGCCACACAACATGATGCTTGGGATAGCAGAAGTGAGAGGACAGGACGGTGCCATGGGAATGCAGATGGGGGACACCAGGGAAGGCTTCTCAGGAGTGAAGCGTTTGGAGCCAGGCCTTGCCGAACAAGTAGGGACTTCAGGGGGTGGAAGAAAGAGCAAGAAGGGCATGTCCAGCACAGACAGCAGGAGAAATACAGGCTTGAGTATCGGCCAAGAACATTTGGGCTGGATCCGAAAAGTTTTATCCCTTGTGGATGTGACTGTTTGATGAATATCTTTCTCTTCTACTAATCTGTAAGCTCCATGAGGCCAGA